>JABASH010001492.1:0-25760 GCA_019776445.1 Tomocerus maximus | reverse complement strand
AAATTATTACATCACTATTAATAGTACACATACTTGTCCATCCCAACCTAGCGACAACCAACATGTATCATTTTCAAAGACTTATTACTCCTATATCGCAGATTTAAGTCCATTTTTTGTCTACTATTTGCCATAATGATGAATAGTTATTTTTAAATTCATACATTCACAAGAAATGCAATTTAAGGCCCAGTAGTATTTGTTCAGTATTAGTAGACGTGTTAAGGTATACCATAATACTTCACGCTTTAAAACTGCAAGTTGAGACTTTACAGTTTTCATTTTACAAACACTTTTGAACTAATTTGCGTTTGGATGTTTTTTTTCTAATAGAATTGGTTTCATTGGAAGCCCATCAGAAACTAATTGCTCAGAAGAAAGTTTAAGAAATGTTACAAATGTCTATGCATTAGTTTGGCTAGTATATTACATTTGGTAATTAAATTATGAATAGAGTAGTTATTCGAGGGTTGGAAAACAATGAAGCAGTTAATTAAATAGCTAATTGATAGAATGCACTCTCCATCTCAATTCTCAACCAAAAGTCTCATTCTCAACGTTTGTAGAGAATGTCTGAATGACGAACTCTGCAAGAAAGCTCAAGTAGCCCCTAAGTACCCTTCTCTAATTTAAATTCATAAAACCATTAAATATTAGGTCTATCATGGTCTATTCTATACCTGTGCGTGTTATAGCATTTGTATTGAAAGTGTTATAGTGTAATAGACTGTCTTGCTTTACTCTGAATTTGTGACCTAAATGCTTTTGTATGAAACAGTCGAAAGTAGTTGCAGTTTGCAGTAGACGCATTTAACCAAAATTTCAATTTATTTTTTTCAATCCCACACAAAACGATCCAATAGCACATATGCACAGTTCTGGATAAATCATATAATAATCTAAAATTCCAGACTTATATCATCATTGCCTGCTTTCACAGTCAGATTCGTATAGTAGAATACACATAGTATCAGTTAATATAGATTTAATTATCTCATAGAATGATCAGAATGATTAACAGTATTTGACTATTACTCTACTTGTAAACACAGAGATGATAATGACTAACACAATAACTCCTCCAATGCGGATTAGGAAAATACAGGGGAACATTCATTTATTCTAAATAAGAGTAATCGACCCATATACTTAAAATCTTTCAAAGTTAAAATAAGTTTTGAAAAATGAGATGTGTTGATTGATGAGACTTTTTGAGGCGATGATGGGGCGTGATTGAGACAACATTCACAATCACAAAACAACTTCTGTTTTATCGTAACCATATATAATATAAAGTATTATTTATATATGTAAGTAGTACCACAACGAATAAACTACAGTAGGTTAGGTATTGCAGGGATTTATTAGTTACAATAGTCAACTCTAATCATTTGACTAGATATCTACGATTATGTAGTAACGATTGCATCTTTTCAACATCCAAGTGTAGCATAATTCCATTTCCAACTCGTGTTTTCAGAAGTCGTACAAAACAGAAATCGGCATGACCAGCTAACTATTTCGGTGCAAAATTCTTTTACACCGAAGAAGTTATTAGTGCTTTGCAAATGGAAATATGCTAGTCGGATCCCACTTTTGTGACATTCTTTTGTACTTTCTAACTGTCATAACTTCGTGACTGTGACGAATAGTTGAATACTGTGATTGAATGTTGACTTTTATGTTTCGGATTTACTCCCCATTGAAAGCTAAGTGCAATTAATTAAGGAATCTTGTCCAAGGCTGAATTATTCAATGGCTATTGTAACTATTGTAATTAAACCTGCATTATTTGTTCATAGTCACAAAAATACCCTAATATGTTCCTGTCTTCCAAGTACACTTGCCCGCCTATAGCACATATACATAACATATACATATCAATCAACTCCATAAATATAGATTTATAGCGGATTCAGTAGTAGCCAAGCGAAGCTTTAGCTTCTATCACATGAAATTCAAGGGACATCGCATTTAAGTATTTAGTTCTATTAGTCATTAACTCTATTTACTCCGAGGAGCAAATACATTCAGTAAAGGTAAAGGTTGTCGTCCACAAAAAAATCGGATATTAACATAACTAGTCATGGTATATCTCTCAACTGGGGAATAATTTTAGTGATTTTTACAAACTAATGACATGGGTATGATGGGCATCTTTAAAAAAGAATTATTGGAGTAACAAATAAGTTTGTAATTCTCTAAAACATCAATTTTCTTAGGACTCGGACTCATTAAGGAAACACTGCGAAGGTATAAAATAGACATTACTAAACAAGATGCAATTAACCAGAA
This sequence comes from Tomocerus maximus, assembly GCA_019776445.1. NCBI lineage: Eukaryota > Metazoa > Arthropoda > Collembola > Entomobryomorpha > Tomoceridae > Tomocerus > Tomocerus maximus. The sequence continues at coordinate 23,465 of JABASH010001492.1, read as the reverse complement.
TTATTCCTAGTATAACAGTTAATCGTTAGAATATTTCGAGGCAGTATTAGGTCAAGCGCATTGAAATTAGCGGAGATATCTTTTTATTCGTTCTTTATTTGTGGTTAACAATCAGTAATAGTTGGAGCATCTATCCTTCTTTATCTTTATCATTTCTAAAATTAGTGATAAGTATCGTGTGTGCCTACAATAAAAAGCGTCTCGTTTTTGGTGCAACTCGTCATTGCGAATTTCGTTTACTTACACATCCAGTATTATAGAAAAGTATGTCGGACGAAGTTATTATGGTTGGGTGTTAGTTTTCAGTGTTCACTTTGTTAAAGTAGGTATTGAGGTATATATTTATAGGTACATAATGTATGCAGGCATAAATGCCTACCTGGATCGTGGAGTGGAGTCCACAAAAAGTTTTTAGTTGTGTAAACACACGAAAATATAAACAAATTAGAGCATGGCAGGGAAAGATCAGATGAGAGCGACCAATAAAAATGCTGGAAAAGAGTAATCCGTTACACTTTTCAGACAGAAGATAACTAAAGTGATTCTCATCGTACATACTATTATCCAATTGGCAACATTTTGCAGACAGATCGCTCTAAATTGTCGGCGCCATGCTTGGCAGTCTTATCATCATAAGTCAACCGTGTTACATATAATATTCGTTTTAAAATTTATTTGCGTATTCAAAGGTTACCTGAGTCGAAATTAATATATTGTGGTACATATAGATAAATAAATGCACTCATTCTTACGTGGAGTGAAAAATTAAAAAGGTATGACTAAAACAGCCTGACATGGCTGCTGCGGTTTGCTTGTCATGCGACGCCACGTCGTGTCGTCGCATGGCTTACTTTGATTTAGATTTTCGGATTCAAAGCGTGTTTCTAAGGTCAGAGGAGAAAATGCCAGTCAAAGGGATTGCTGTCAAATTGTCAAATCAGAAGACATATGCAGATTTCGCGTGTTCAGAGTTCACTGTGTTGCTGGACTGCAGAGAAATGATGAGGGCGGGTATTATATCCGAGATTTTCCATTCCAGTCCCACTTTCTGAATTTCTCTTCACGATGTTTTCGTGACTCGCATCTTCTTCATCATCTCTACGTTTTATGCAGTACTTACTCGTAACTAAGTTAATGATTTCATCATAGGGCTGCAAACTTCGGAGAGGTAAAGGGAGAAAATCCCAGTTTCGGTATTTTTCAGGTAGAAATCCGCAATTAAAATGCTGCAGAAGGTTCAAAATACAAACTGCGACTATAACAAAGCAGATTGGAATGGAAACGCAGTAAAAGGCTACAGCCCCGATCATCGACAATAGAAACACGAACATAGGCAGAAGGACAAACATGAAAATCAAGTAGAATACCGCAAACCAACGGTAGTTGGCTGTAACTCGACCTGATTCAAAAAAAATTTATAAAATATTCAGTTAGATTTCAGATTCTTTATAAATTATCCCCTGATTTAGTGAATATCAATTCATTTCAAGCCAATTCAATGACCTACCCAAAGCAGCAGCCATTCTAATAGGGAATCTCATGTATGGAATCGGATAGAAAAGTAAAATCCCAGTGAAGTTAAACAGGAAGTGGCAGAGGGCAAGTTGGATTGAGACTTTCAAGTTCGGTCCTTCGGTGGCAAGAGCTGCGAGCATCGCCGTCGTTGTTGTTCCCAAATTAGAGCCAAGGGTTAAAGGATACGCTCTCTCTAAAGAAATCATGCCCATCGCTATCAAAGGTGTCATTGCTGAAGTAAAGACAGAAGAGGACTGAACTAAAACGGTCATCACTGCTCCTATCCCTATCGCTAAGTATCCCGTCAGACATGGACAATATGGGATGTCCGCATTCACTCCCTTTTGAACTGCAAGTGCCAGCTGCCCTGAAATCAGAGAAATGTCAGCGAAAATTAAAATTTCCAATTTACGAAAATTTTTGAAGTAAACATAACTCCTATTTTCCCCAAAATGTTGTGATGTTACATTCGATTTACCTTTGAGCAACGATGATAGTACCTTGACTAGGCAGATAAGACAGCCACATAGCAATACCAACGAAATTGCCAAGAGTATCACCCCGATTGTTAAATCGCTCAGGTTAAACATATTGAACAGGAACTTACCTATCATCATTACATTGTTAGCATTAATAAAGTCATCATTTGAATTTGAAGACAAAGTACTGAATATTAATCGTTTATTACATTTCTTAGGACTTCCTTCTGGCTTTTCATCAGTAGACGAGCTATTGCACCAAACTTTGACAAGTCTGGCGTTGTCATACTTTGGATCGTTTATGGACCAACCCACAATAACATTTTTGTCAATCTGTTGAACAAAAGACATATAAGCCTAAACAAATAATCTACAAGGGATACAGAACTACGTCTTTAGCGTAAGTAAATGTTGATTCTGGCATTCACCTGAACTATCAAAGACGTGAATGGTTTGGTGATAAGGGACAGCACTTGTATCTCCCCTCCTTTCTTTGATTCTAAATTCAGGAATTTAATCAGAGCTCCTGTAGTTACCTCCAAGTAAGCTGGAAAAACAAAAATTATTATTCTTATACTTTGGAATTGTTTTGCCTCTATGTTAAATTAATCGGACAATAATAATAGTTGTGCATGCAACGCAGTTGTATAGTGGGCATTCATGTAAACCCTGTAAATGCTATTGTTAGCCAATGTTTTCTTAGTTGTAGGAAGTTATTAAGGATTGCATAGCGGGCATTAGCTTGCCAAGCCATAAATATTAAATCTCATTTGTACAGGCAATTCGTATATAAACATCGAGACAGTTTATTCAATTTCCGCCTTGTGGGAGCATTATTGCATCGGGCAGAGAAAGAAAGTGATTGACACTCACATGTGAATTGTTCAAAAATGAGTAGAGTGGTAACGGAGAGAAGATTGAACATATCGTGAAGAACAGCTCCGCTGAAGGCTCTTTCGAAATCCTGTCTATTATTCATATGAGTTAGAGCAACGACTGTGTTTGTCACGGAAGTCCCAAGATTAGCACCAAGAATTATCGGGATGGCCGTTTGTAATGAAAACACTGGATAAGAAACATCACGCAGCATTATAAATGAATGTCTGCTCTGTGTGCAGAGTAAATAATCAATAATCACGTTAAGTAACAGAAGGGAGATATGTATTTCACTGTGTACTCAGGACACAGGCAGTGTACACCCATTAACACGCAAAATCAATATTTACTTTACTTTATCATCCCATTTTCAGTTTTATTTAGATTCTCCAACTTACAGCCAGAAGCCACCATTGAGACAACGATGGACGTTGAGGTAGATGAACTCTGAACTGCAACGGTCACCAAAATCCCCATCATGACACCAACGATCGGGTTCTTTATCAGCTTCTCCTTCTGAAGCACCTCACCTAAGACAGATCGTTTATTACCGGCTAATTCAAGTGCTAATTAATCACAATCATCAGAAGAATGCTTACCAGCCGCTTTTCCACCAATTAACCGAAAAGAATCCGATAGAAATCCCAGCGAACAAACAAAAAAGTAGAGCAGGAATAAAATAGCGATGATTTTAAGAAACAACTCTCGTTTGGTTGGCTTCGGATAAGACGTAGGGCCCTCCTGGAATAATTCTGCATCAAAACAATTAAACTTGCATTCGTAAAGAATAATGGCAAGATTGCATAGTAGTTGCCTCTATTGTCTATACCCGTAGCAGCCGTTGACACTCTGGAGATGCAATTTGGCTGGAGCAATGACGAATCCTCGCCAGCTTCATTGGTTGGCAAGTTGAGATCCAAACATAAATCTTCTCTTCGTAGCATTGCTGTAAAATATGTTTTTGGTGAATCCCACAACAATGATTTACTCCTGATGGAAGCTCTTCTGAATGAGATGGTCAAAAGAATGAGACGTGGTCAGAACTGTCCCTTTACTCGATTTGTTGATGTCCATTTTGCCTTTTGTCTCCTTGAAGGATCTCCTGCAGGAAATACACAATGTCATTGCTTAATTGACAGATGTTTTTAAGTTTTCAAGAGTTGAGAATGCCAGGAGGTATATCTATCAACTGGTGGGTTTATAAAAGTAAATATTAGTGCTTAAGAATGATTTTACCGTATCTTTCTGTAGAGATGCCTTCATTTAGTACCGGGACGAGTAAAGTAAAGCCTTTAATTGGCAAAGTTGTTCAGTAATGGAAGAAATGGGATATGGAAGGAATATTTTCCCACAGAGTGAGACAGTTTCCTTAAAAAGTAATCCAGGGACATGATGTGTTTATAAGAAGGTGTATAAGTAATGAATACGTAATCAAGGTTGAAGATACATAATAGAACGATGCATGGAGGAATCACTATCACCCCATATCCACAATAAGTGTATCTCTAGGTACTACTTCTCGAGATGGAATCGGGATCTCTTCAATTTTATCTTTTCTCTTCTCTTCTCTGCGGTCGACTGGGAATTTTCGGACAGATTGCTCTCGATCCGTAAACACATTCTCGTGATTTTTGCAATCGATACTTTTGCTTTTGTGCGAACCTCTTCCATTATTGCATTGCATTTCGCTATAGGTGCACCTTATTTCTTCGCTCCGCTTATTTCCACACTCTCCTAATCCGAATTTCGGACGTCAACCATTTCATTTGGCAACAGAGTCAGATCCGATTATTTCTTGCACAGGCGGAGCACGGAGTTTCAGTGGAGCAACTTTGATGTTTACATTTCCATCCACGGGTTTCTGGAAGAAATCCTTCTATTATGTGGGTTACAAATACGGGGCATCGTAGACAGCGACTGACGACGGGAGGACGTATACCATTGGAGATACAATATCACAAATGAATATTAGACAAACAAAGTAATTATCAGATAGCCAGCTCTACTTACCTTCGTTTATACATGAAAGGCATTCTTAATGCAATCATATACCAGCTTATGCATACACTAAAGACACTAATAGGATTCATTAATTTTACATAGCAAAGCTTTTGTACTCTTATCAATCTATCAGTCTTTTGAGTGCTCTCTGCCAACAACGACCTACTAATTTGAGTTTCTTAATACCAGTATGATGAAATGAGACACAGGCAGGGTTTAATCAATATTTAGAATATAGGTGCTTATTACTCATATACGCTTGCAATTAAATATTATGTTCCCTACTTATTAGGAGAATGCACCAAAGGGAATCATTTGTAAAATTGCAAACCAATCAATTTCAGTCGATGTTACGACAATTTATAGAGAATGAAGTGGGGATGGAATGTGACGCTTTAAGTTTCACTCTCAAAACAGTAAATAGCTTATTAGATACTCCTTTAGATGAAAATTTATATGGAACATTTCGATCAATTTAAATACAGAGTTCAATACAAAAAATCCAATTTTTTAGGAAAGCAAAGATAACTCAAGATCTCAATTTGACAGATATCCAGTCAGGGTCCTGGAGGGTCACAAAAGTATCCGTTTTGCCTAAAAAGGCTTTTATTTATTTTTAAAAAACCCTAAATGAATCCCGTCGAAAAAATACATTTTTTTTTGAAATCTATCCACTGTGACTGGTCAAAATTGGTCAAAATTTTAACAAGTCTGGGCCTTGTGACCTTCCAGGATAGTTAATCTACATTTTGAGACTATACGGCCAGATTGATTGACAATCATTAGGCGAGTTATTTGTGCCGAGATTGAGCAGAAAAACATACAAATGAGACTACTGCAGCAGGACCTTAAATCCACAAAAACAGCTTGCGAAATGACTCATATTTATAGAATTAGCAATTTCGCCTGTATAGCATATATGCATATTTGCTTATTTAGAACTGACATTAAGAACATTATATGATTATGCGAATCCAACACAATAATATTATGTGACATAACTATCTGTGTTTATAATGACAAACCTTAGTATGGATCTACTCTTATATTATGTAGAAGTGACTTTAACCCGACTATTACACATTATATGCGTGCCACCGTGCCACGTTTAGCGATAATGTTCAATATATTTTTTCTCTACTCGATTTCATTGAATTTCAATGTTTCCAATTGCAGATGCTTTATTAGGATATAATATGATATTGTTATGTAATTAACCTTTACATTCTCAATGATTTCCAGTTTGTCCAGATAAAAGATAACATAAATCAGTACTTTCCTCGATAGGTGTGACAATTAATTTCCATTCCACAGATTGATAAGGAGTGATGATGAATTGATGAATGATAATGAAATGACAATTCCTCACAAATACTGCAAAATACTATTTTTCATCCACTTCGTCTCCAGGATCCACAATCCCAGCACAAATTCAAAAAATTTCGGATCATCACGGACTACGCACCAACATTATTTTCATAATGAGTTTCATATCCGCGAACAAAAAACGGAGATTTTCCATTTCCACCCTGGTTGTCATTATTTTAACATTAAATGTTACCAAAGGTAAAAGAAGTCTTCTTTGTCAATAAAAATTGTCAATTCGCCTTAAAATCCCAAACACCCCGAATTCATCACTTTCGCACAAAAAGTCTTGCTATAACTTTAAAAATGCAGTTAGACTAATTTCTCTTCAGAGTTATAGGTATAATACAGCGTTTTACTAAATAAACTACATTTTGATCACAGGTGCTGCATTAAATCCATCGTCGGAGCAAATTCCTAAAAGACATGACATTCTTAATGTATTTAGCAGTTTCCTAATGACTGCCAAAGATAAAGGAGGACCAGAAGCAGAAAAATTACTTAGTATGATAAGATTTGTGGAAGAGCTTGAACACAATGGAGCACTTCAGATTCGTACCAATGAAAATAAAGAAGTAAAAATGAATGCCCATAGACAATATTACTAAAAATGTTTTGACTATTGAAATTTATGTATATCAATCCATTACTTACTGTAGGTCGTTTGCCCGCCTGAAGGGACAGCTACCTTTCCCTCTGATGATTGTAAGCAAATTTTTATTGTCCTAAAGTGGTTGTACCTTAGTTTTATTTGTTGTGAACCAATTCACGGTTTATCAAAGTATCGGAAGAAATGACCGGTGACCGGGTGTATTATAAAACATGTCTGTCTATATTTTTAATTGTATCAGGACTACGACTAGTATATATACACTTATACACATGCACCTATTATGCATGAATGCATCATTCAAGCATCAGCGATAGGAGAAATTCAAAAAATGAAGAATTTCATGATTAACAATAATTCAGCTAGTGACCATATCCCTCCCAAAAATGTGTGCCCGATTGGAGGTACTTGACCTGCATTTTACCCTATATTTGTATAGATTACCAATTTTTTAATATATTGAAAGAAAGAAAGCTATTGTGTTGTATAGTTAAGGACAGACAGACAAGTACATATTGCCATAAAAAGTTCCGATTTGCAGATAAATAATTTAGTAACTTACATGAACCTTCCCCCGATATCATTTTTATGATTACTTCTAAAAATGTAGGTACGAAATTTATCCAATGTGAAGATGGTTCACCAACTGTTCACGAGTGTCAAGATGGTCTCTACTTTAATCCGGTTTTCAATCTGTGTGACTGGCCAGAAAATGTCCCAGGTATATCCGATATACCCGGTGTTGATTTAAGTTTTAATGAAAACTTCTATTTATTGTATTTAGTCTGAACCCATGAAAGCATTACAAGTGGAATTAAAAACATCTACCTATCTGTAAATCTTTATCTTTTGCTTTTTCTCAGAATGCGTTGGAGGAACGAGACCAACAGGTACAATCAGCCCTTTTATAAATACATTGATATTAATCAGGCCAATATTGCTTATCAAAAGGAATTTATTTTAATTATGAATTACAGTCGAACCCCCCACAACAACCACCACAACAACAACTGAGCCCCCCACAACAACCACCACGACGACAACAGAGCCCCCCACAACCACCACGACGACAACAGAGGCCCCCACAACAACCACTACGACAACAGAGCCTCCCACAACCACTACGACAACAACAACTGAGGCCCCCACAACCACTACAACAACAACAGAGGCTCCCACAACCACAACAACGGAGGCCCCCACGACCACAACGACAACAACAGAAGCCCCCACAACGACTAGTTTACCAACGACATCTACTACGACCACAACTGAAAGAATTACTACGGTAGAGAGAACAATATATCTACTAATATTGAATTCGATTTCAAATTCAAACAATTTCTTCTAAAATCTGTTACTAGCTGTAAATTATATTTACTATATATATACCGATACAAGCATATATCAAGCATTTAAGACATTTTATGTACACACACACTAATATATCGTAATTCTTTCAGTCTAACCCGCTTCCGGAATGTCCTCCTTATGAAATTGGACAACCACCGATATTTTTTCCTGGAATAAGCTGTGACACTTATTACATGTGTACTGAAGGTGGTCTGGTTTTGATGACTTGCCCAAGGCCTTTGTTATGGGATCAGTCAATCAAAGCCTGCTCCCATCCAGGGTATGCATGCAATGCTTTTAATTTATTTATTTGGTGGTGACAACATGGAGTCCTTCCCAAGAAAGATGTCTACCATTAGTTCGGACAAAAGGCTCCGGTTGATTGAAAGTTATAGAGAACAATGTACAAATATAACCGGTCGACTCGGGGCGGGGAAACCTAACTTCTCGAGACGGGACGGGACATTAACAATGACATGATTCTTTATCATCGCAGCCCCCATTGTCTTTTGTTCTCGCATTCTAATTCATCACATCCTAAATTCTATCGTAAAAACTAACACTATTTTGTTTGATATTCCTATAGATCTGTCATTTGCGATTTGAATCATCATCAATTGTGAGAGATGCGATCGGCAATATCCATCAAACTAAAAAAATGACTTTTGATATAATGAAATTATAATGTCTGTCTGTCGTGTCTGTAAAATGGGATCATCACATTAGTAAAAGAAAAATAAATTCTCGCAAAGTGAGATACATAATGGCATAATAATAATGTTTTATTGATCTATAATATATTGCACATCTTATAATACTGCTTGTTTAGAGCTAATTATTTCTAGATACCTATACCTACTATTTTTACAGAAAATAAGCACAAAATGTAGCATTTAGAGGTATTGCTAATTAAACAAGTTCAATTTATTGCTCATTTAAAAATCAGCATTTTTATGAGATTATAAATCATTACCATCAAAGTATCACTTGCCCTTTTTTGTCCCATCCAATTAAGAAGCACAGCCAAAAGCCCAAGGTTTATTTGTGAAGTAAAAATGAATAGCTGTTGCTCCATTGAGAGCAGCTTGTTCCAATGCACATTTGGGAGTTACAGAAGGTCCCAGTGTTGCCTGTCGGAATTTTCCAAAGGAACAAAATAAAATTGTTGCTTTCATTAATTTCCTATTCAAATATTATGATGGTCCTTACTTGTATGCCTTCCTCATTAGGGTGTTCCCATCGGTTAGACTTTGTTGTCATTCCGGGATAAGTTAAACAGAATCCATGCATTAGTCCATTTTCATCATACAAAATACAAGTTGGCTGAGCATCCGTACAATCACTCTCTTGGTATTTTTCAACTTCATAAAAGTTGTGCCATCCTAAAAAACACGAATTAGTTGAAGCATTTAACATAGTTCTCTAATTCATCACATAATTCGTATTTAATTTGAATACACTGTTATAATTATAATGTAAATTTTGCGAACCCATTCCTGGAATACACTGGTTGACCGTCCAGCCAGAGCTAGTAGCCTCCAACCGAGATTTAGGGGCCATTCTTAGAAATTGAGGTGATGGACCAATTTGAAAGTAAACTTGACTGCTGATACCAATATTCCCCTTCAAAGAGGCTTGATCATTCGATGTAGAACAAATATTTTCTAAAAAATAGACGATTTTGTTTATAGTAATGCATAAGGTAACATTCAACATGGTGCTAAAAATACTTTGAATGTCATTTGCTACCGAAATTACCTGGTTCAGTAAAATAAACTGTGATTACAAAATAAGTAATTCCATCAATAGTGTGATTCTGGTACATCTGAACTTTGTCAAAACGATATGTATTGCTTACACCAAGTATATCCACTTGAGGAACCTACAAACATGCCATTATCGATTTTTAATTCAATGTGGTATGCATTCTTCAATGTTTGTAATTTTTCATTAAAGTCCATCATACTATAGTATTATACTACTTGTTAATATATGATCATGATGTACCCATATATGACATGACTTGTACAAGATTAGAGACAAAAACTTTAATAAACTCCTCTAAAATTGCTTACAAATGTTTGAATTCCAGCGACATTGCCACTCTGATCGTAGAGTAAAGCTACACCGTTATCTGACGGGTAGAACCATCGAAATCCGTTAAATCGACCTCCATTGGAACAATCATCGTCACTCTCCTGGATCCACCCATCCACTCGAGCGTCAATTACATTTCTGGGTAAACGTGCAAACGCGTTTCCAGTTGGTGTCATGTCCCACGTCACTATTTGTTAAACATTCCCCGAAATTCCTTTTCACATTATTTGAGAAATTCTATTTGCAAAAATAGTTCCGCGATAAGGAAATTGTACTTTATCATAAAAATCTACCTCTGAGATCATTCCAGAATGCGTAGCTCTTGGCTTCTACAAAAGTCATGGAAAAGAATTAGATTTCTAGGAATTTTTGCTCTTAAATATTTTGTGTCATAACAGCTTACTTGATATTAGCAGGAACAATAATCCCACCGAACATAAAATACAGCACCGCATCTGATTATTCCTAAATATTTTCCAGCTTTGGAATCGGAACTGAATGATATCCACTCGCAAATGATATTGGAGATTTCTGTGGTTTGTGGCTGCGGTTTATTCATAATATCATCAATAATTGGCTGTCAAGATTTCCTCCTCAAAATCCTTTTCCACAAATTGACATGATACTTGACTATAGCGTGGGATTATTGCTCTTCACGCGATGTCAGTTACAGTTGACATTTCGGACGTGAAAGTGTTAGGTAGTACAAGTACATGTTTTGTTTTACTATCCTTAAAAACCTGCCTGACAAAACGTCTACCTTCCTTTGACAGTTTTGGTGAGAATAATAGTCATATTATCCCCTAAAAGTGCTAGGTTTATTTTATAAATAGTAAAGCCAAGTCATGCAGAGATTGAATTAGTATTTACTTTTTCGTCCATGAAAATTAAGTTCATGATTTATTTGAAGTAAATATTACAAATGATACTGCTGACGATATGGAGGGATAAATTGTGACAAGCTCAATCTCTATTCAAATTTACTTATCTGTCACCAAATGTTGCAGCAAAAATACAATTTAATGACAAGGAGGTGACAGACGGAAATGATTTTGAAAACAATACACTACATCACGAAATGTGCCAAATCTCTCGTCAAATATACCTTTGCACAAAAGATGTATCACAGTCTGTTGATCGGTGGTATTGAAACAAATGACTTCAGCAGATTAAGGTAAAATCCTATTTTATAAATGGCAAAGTCTATTACTAGAGTCAACTTAAAAAATTAAGGAAATAATGTGATATTGGCCTATGCAATGAGGGTGGGGGCAGGGCTAGATTTGGGTAGATTAAAGTTGGGTGCAACAATATACCTCGTTTTTGGAAGGCCATAATATATTTATACCTTCATTGATGTTATTGCTCGCATATTCGGACGGGACGACGTTACGTAGGAATGGAACCCGCATGCAGACACTTCTCTATATCTATTACTAAAATCGCTACTTAATAGAAAAGGATGTACAAAGTTCTCATTTTTAACAACTAAACACGCAATACTTTTATTCTCATAATATTTGCAAATAAATGTCTATTTACAATTAATTTTCGTTGCAGCGTAGCGTGTAGGTAAGTTTAAGCGTGGATATGAAGTTTGGAAAGTTTAAGTTACTTTTTACGAATGAATTTTATAAAAGCAGAGCTAAAAAACCTACGTACTATCGAACAGTATAGTTACAGTTGACATAATATTGCTGAATATCTTCAAGCGGCGCATATTATTTTGTACAGGTGTAGTAATTGCATGGTGATACGATACAGTGATGGATTTGGTGCCATAATATTGTATTAAAAGGCTATACAATTCTTGCTGGCAAGTACAGAATTGTAGTTGTGCGAATTTAACTAACTGGTAATTATTATTTTTAAGTCAAAGCTTTGCTCTGGATTAGGCTGACAAGGGAAAGAACAAAAATTACATTTTAAATTTCATACATCATTTTTCCATTTAATAGTTATTGCTCAATGCTCGTTCGCCTACATTATTGTCGCATAAAACTGCCTTAACTAACAATTAAGTCGGTTTTTTCTCTTTTTGCATCACATTGGCTCTCCCCTTAAATCTATTGGTTCCTGATGGTCACCTTACAAACTAATCCAAATATCTACTTGTGATCCGTCCGTCTTTATAATTCATTTCGTCATTTTAAATTGGAAAACTCTGCCTATATTTTGTGTCTGCCCAGCGTTTTAACGTTCTTCAACTCTAGGATACTTTTGCAAATACTAACATTGATTTCCCAACCGAAGAGTAAACCGACTATCATTATACTAAAAATACAAAGACAAAAATAACAGGCAAATCAGTAGACAAATGTAGGAACATGCAAACTGACAGTCATACGTATAAGGTACGATGGGTAGTGGGTACAATATATATCATTTTAATTGTAATGCGATTTATCTGGAAAAGTTCTAGTTTTGTATTCACAACGCTATTGAAGCAACTGAATTTTCTTATTGTTGAGCATAAAGATCTCCAAATGCACTCGTGCTCCCTTGAAAGTACCTGTCAGTCACAATTAAAAGCCAAAAGTAAATACATACATTTTTTAATCCTCAAAAGTTTCAAAAATTTAGTTGGATTGTGAATACCTACCTATTATGTAGTATTAACAAAACAGCCTCTTGATTACATAGGAGAATTAATTAATTCAGTCAATCAGTCAATTCATATACACATTTATGAACCATATAATATACAGCGTCACGTTTTAATTTCTGCAACAAGATATCACGAATGATTAACATTTACTGGGATTACTCTGAAATAAATGCGTACTTAATTAATTGATATGTTCATACCTATGCCTAGAATGGATACTGCAATCAACTCTGAAGTGACATCCAGAAGTGACATAGTAGCCCAGAATGATCAGAAAATTGGTGAGTAATAAAGCTGCATTAATAATTGAACAGTATATTAGTTTGTCGTATTAGTAGTATTAGTTAGTAAATGTCAGCCAAAAATTTCTAAATGATTTTCTAAGAATGTTAATAACCATTTAGTGGTTCTCCAAGTTGCCTTATTGCTTTGGAGGCTCCAGGCTTTGCAGAGGCCACTTTCATCATATTGCTTCGATTGATTTCGTCTGTAAAAGGAAGTTCTTTATTAGGTTTTGAATCTGGCTCGGGCTGCAGTTCTTTTTCGGGAATTGGAGCGAGCGTAATAGGTAAGATTTTGACAGTGGTCGTCTCTACGGATGGAAAAGGACGTGGCGAACTGTCTTCTAATTTAGTGGCAATGGTAGGTGAGGCGAGAGTACTCGGGTTGACATCAGGGACCTTAGCAAACGTACTTTGCTCAGATGAGATTCGTGTCCCATGTGGCCTACTGGAATCTTCGTCTTCTGGACTTGATGTCGGTGCTGCAGTCATCCTTGATTCCGCACTCTCATTATTGTAGTCGGCAATTATTGGAATTTCAGTGCTTGTGGCAATTTCGGCTAAATAATTCATAAAACTTATATTTGTCTTTTGTCAATTTCTAATTCTATCAATTACCAGAGGTAGAGCCGGTAGAGGTACTATACACTAATAACTATACATTCTATCCACTATTTTAATTAATGACCAACCTAGAATTAAAAAGCGTGTAATACGTAAAGTAGTACATACAAACATAATAACGAATTGATAAACAAAATATCATTGAATTGAATCTGAATAAGACAAAACCGGTAAAACATGTATCGTAAAGGTTTAAAAAGTATCACCTTTTGGCTCAGACTCGGAATAGCTTACAGTTTCTGCAACCATTCCATTGCCATACTCAGCAGGGAGCTTGAAAATTAACATTGATTTGATAATATGAAATAAGTTTCGTATGTGAGTTATACTTTTATAATTAGCATAAATAATATTATTATATATTGGGTAATTATTATTTGAATAGGTAATAATAGTGATGAGTCATAATAGTCATAAAAAGTCATATATAAATTACCGTTGAAATAGACTTGGTAACATTCGACAGCTGCAGTCGGGTTTTTGTCCAGCCGTTTGTCCGGCCGAATATTCCACTTCCAGCTAAGTATACAAATAAATACAAATTACCATGCATTTTAGATTTCAAGATGAATTTATTAATCTAAGCGATGTAGGCAGCTATTTTGTTATGGATAACTCACGTTTGTCAACGTAAATTGACTCTGGGGCAGCTACTAAATCACTGCTATTAGGCTTGACAACAACCAAACATGTAAGAGGAGTCACAAAAGAATACTGCAAAAAAGATTAAACGTTATAATATTATTAGTAAATGACCCCTGCAATAAAACTGGGAAGGGAAGAAGTGGCAACCTGAATTGCTAAACGAAGGGCCTTTTGTTTAGGGTTGTCATTCTTATTTCCAGAGTTTTCAGAGCTGTCATTTCCAATATTGACAATAGAATCTTCGTCAATTAGCTGCTTAATTGTCAAATATGCCCACAGTCTTTCAAAAAAGCGATCTGTTTTAGAAACTCTGGCTTCAGGCCTTGGCATCCAATCATGAACTGAAAAATTTTCTCGGGTATTCTTTTCGCACAATGTCTCTGGGTTTGAAAATTTGAAGATCCCATCCTTTCCAGATCCTTCTATGGACACATTGAGGATATGTTTCCGGCTAGGATTATAATTTTCTTTTGGAATGAACTTTCCAGCCACGATAATTTCTGTTCCATTAAAATAACTTGGAAATTTAGTCAATGTAACATCAGAAATAGTTCCCTGGGAGGATGTGTAGTGAAAAGTAAGATTAGAAAGAAGTAACGAGGACATTTCGTTGTAAACTTCCTTAATTTGCAAAGCTGCATCAGAAGATTCGTAAATTTTCCTTGCAAACCCATTATTTTGTAAAGATAATTTTCGGAGGAAATGAAAATCCGTCCGTCTGCCAAATGCCATGCAGAAAATTGGGATGGTAGGGTGACGATTGGACTCATCGATCAGACTTTGAATTTTTAGTTGGCTCTCAATTCCTGCTGTTGGCATTCCATCCGTCAATAAAATAATTTGAGAACTGACTCCAGTTGGCAAAACTGTTGAATGATACGGGTAATTCGACACATTCGTCCCATCCCTTCGGTCAATTATTGCTTTCGTCAGATTAAGAGCTGTTTCAAGTGCGGCATGAATATTAGTTCCTCCAATGGGGAACAAAGAATCGATGAATTCGATGGCTTTTTGGATGTTTCCTAGAGTCGCTGCAATTGGTTGGTTCCTGATAAAGAAATCCGTATCAGATGACGACCAAGGACTGCTTTCTTCATACTGAGGAATTTCTGTGGCAGACCACAACTAGATACACATACTTCAAATAATAATCGAAATTGAGGAAGCAGATATTGTTGAAATTGAAGCTTGAGATTGACTTACAACAGCTTCACTGGCGAATGTGATTATATTGAAAAAATCTTGAGGAGATAACTCCAAGAGGATTTCTTTTTGAGATTCTTTTACTTGCTCAAGTTTTCGTCCCCGCATGCTTCCAGATACATCTAACACCAGAATCACATGTTTTGCTACGGCTTTAAGCTTTGTGGGGGCGAAAAAGTGAACAAAGTGGTCTTCCATAATCTAGGGAAAGTTATACATATATGGATTAAATAAGTTCCTGAAAATATTCTAGGATTAGTCACTAAGACCGAATACAATATTATGAATTACGAATAAATACATAATAAATCTAAATTAAATAATATTACTAAAATCTGTCCTGCTTTTGAATCCAGATTGATATCATATTGAACCAGAAATTTCTCTGGGAATCCCTGTAGGGATGAACTTGGCTCATCTTCAATTGATGGAGACCAAGAGATATGTGCTTTGTTGCCAACTGGCCGAGCAATAACGGCATCTTTATTATTATCTAAGAGTTCCAAACACAATTTACAGAAATATGTTTGAAATTACTGAAAATATTTTCCGATTCCCTGTTGATTCTCACCTCCACCTTGAGATTCATCTTGAGCCTCATTATCATTAGGAAAGCTTATCATACGAAGAAATGTTATATTTTGAGATTCGTGAATGTTTACTACCATTTGCAAGTCTTTTACTTTGGATACCTACAAATTTTAAAGGTTATGACAATATTATTTAAATTATATAAATATGATTGCTTTACCAAATGGCTAAAACAAACCTGAAGGGAATTAATATTTATTATTTGCTCGTAACGGCCGAGTTTTCGGCGCAAAAGATCTTCGTACATCAAATTAAATGTCACTTTTGAATTTGGTTTGATGTTGATGTTGATGTTGAACACATTTGAATGTCTCGCTCTGTATAAACCCATTTAGACAAAGAAAAATTATCAGCAGAGAATTCCTGATTCCTGACGCGACACCATTATATAATCCAACTGTGATATCTTCACGTGGTTAAACATACTTCCCTACACTTATCTACAAAAGTGAGATTTGTTCTCTCCCAGTTGAAAATATTTCAAAATTGTATTTTGGGATTAGGGAACTACTATTATGTATAAATAACCCTCGGCTTGTCCTTCATACTATAGTGGAAGATCTTGTTTTCATCAAATGAAACATTCAAAACATCTTAATTATGTATATAAGTAGAAGAAATTCTAAATGTAGGAAATCAATGAATATGCAAGCAAAACCGAAATTATGACGAACGTACTTACGTAAGTTCAACTAGCCCAGCACTGTGTCCTCTTTTTTGTGCAGCGCTGTAAATCTTTTTCCCATCCTCTCTCTCCTTCACAAATGCTTTATAATTGGTTCCGTCTATTTCCCTGGAGTGCCATCATATAAAACCATTAAATATCAATGCATATAGACTTATACTTAGAAGCGAGTACCGATGCGAACTTTTGGTCATCTTCTTTGAAAATATGTGCAAAAAGTACCCCAAAATCCCTGAAAGTTTTTCCTTTTCACTTTATCATGCAGACAAAGGTCACATAGCCCTAGCCCTAGCCGCCTTATAACAGTATATAATATACACTACTTATTAACTACTTGCGTACAATAATTAATACACTATATAGATACGATAAGGCACAAATCTACATTATAAGCAAACGTTAGGTTTCAAAAATAACATTATTATCTATTTTAAATCTTACATGACGAATTTCGAAATAAACGCTGTTTCCGGCAAGATGACACTGAAAATGACTTCCTGTGAATGAGTTTCATTCTGATTGACGACTTGAGAGGTAAAGTGCGTTCGGCTGTATCTGTAGCGAATATCCGACTGAACACGGAAGAAATTGATTTCTGGTTTAGTCTGTAAGAAATTTTTAGAATAAAGCATTTTACTCTACAAAGAATTCCCATAATATAGGTAATTATTATTGGATTGTTGGCCTATGTAAAGTAACTGCATCAGCTCATGAATTTCTTAATTTTAAATGATGATCATTGTATCGAAAAGCTAAAAATAAAGATAGTTACATGTATCTATTCGTACAACTCAAGATTGGTATTGCCAGGAAATGCAGAACGATTCCAATTTAAAATATTATGACAGAAATAAATGGACAAATGTATGACTTAGTAGTTGATTATCGAGCTTACTACGGGAATAGAGTGATTTTCTGGAAATGTTTCGGGATCTTTTGATCCTTCATTTCAAAGTTAAAAAACAGAATTCTTTCTTACCAAAGTAATATTTTTAGCAGGAGTTCGTTTTCTTTTGGAAGTTTTGGAAGGAAGATCCTGCAGTACTTGATCGTTGACTTTTAAGGACTGTGCACTCAGAGCATTGATAAGAAATACTTCGCTAGGAGTTAAAACTGAGATTTGAGCACAAGAAATGTACGACAAAAGATAAAGGACCCCCACTACGCACTCAATACAGCTTTGCATTTTCAGTGATTTGGAGGGGTTGAGAATTTCCAAATAAAACCTCTTTGGTGTTGGTCAAATCGATCAGTCTTTTGCCGCAGTCTTCTCTTCACCCGAGATCACGGTCCACCGTCCGCCTTCTCTTCACACTCAAAGTCAAGTCAACCGAAACGGGAGAAAACTTCGTAAACGCTACATATGCTTTTGCTTGATCATGTAACCTAAATAAAAACACAATGTCACAAACACGGCAAGACTCGGTTCTACCCGTCCGTCTCTCTGTAAAAATAATTTCCAGAATCAATGCTGGCAACAGGTTTATATTGACGGATTGCTCTATCCATTCCATATCTTACAATAGTGAACGAGATGAGAATAAGAATCTACAAGATTGATTGCAAAATATATCTATTTAGGCATCTGCCCGGACATACATGATATTACATGAATACCTGGTGAGACAAAATGTTTGTGGATAATACTATTGATCCTACTAAACCGTCCACAAAAAATCTCTATTATTATAGTCTATAGTCAAGTCACTCACCAGAAAATTCATTATTTAGAGGGATTTGGGAGATAAAGTCAGATTGCATACCTATAGATTCTTAAATAACTTTATAACATGTGTCATTTGTAATGGAAAGTCTATTTTACCGATTGCACAATATAAAAATGTGTTACTGGTTGGCTTCATCGGTAAGTCTGCGTTGATCATTCAAAAAAAGTTGTTCAAAAAATAAAATTCCAAAATTAAAAGTAATATGAGATTGAGAATTATGCAACTAGTGGACGGGTGTACCTAAGTACCACCTTAAGTATACCGAGTATAATTGTATGCTTATATAAATATTTGCCTTGCAATTAACTTGGAATTATTGAATGGGTAGTCCAGTATAGTGCTGTTCCCATTCCCAATATTCGAATGACGAATATTAGTGTATATTTGAAAATCCAGTGGAAATAGTGTTTTTAAAGAGGACAGGATAAAAGTTTTTGAAATTGTGTGAATACAAAGGTGATAAATAAAGCTAGAGCTGTCCAACGAAATCCGAAGTCGTAGAAGAGAAGGATATAGTAACTTTTGCGAGGCTTCTCAAGTTATCTCAAGTAGGAACAACAGCCCGGCAACAAAAACTGTCCACATAGAAATGCCACATATTATCCTTTCTGGAAAGAGTTATTCTAGTATTAAAAGGAAATAAGACCTAGGACTTTGGACTGTGAACAAGAGAGAAGATCCAAAAATCGATCTAAGTAATCTAGAACAACGAGTGTTTAATATGTATCGAGGTTAGCCCGAGAGAACGAGTGTTTCTGTCCCACTTCCAAAAAAGTTATTCCCACGTCTACAAGATTGAAGGAAAAAGTCGGCGTGCTTATTAATTTGTTGAAGACTCCTTGATGCTGCCTCCTCCTAATGATGTACATAATTTAATACTCTTGGTTGTTGTCTGTGCTTTGTGTCTGTATGATCCGAGTTGGCAGAAGAAGAGAAAAGAAATGATTCCAGTTGAGAGGAGGCAGACTGGAAGGAGCTAGACCTCATCCAGACCGTTTCCAAGTTCCAACCGAATTCTATACTCAATCATTCCATGCAGCATCCCTTTCAACTGATGTTGCAGATTGCAGTCTTTCCATTACCTACATTCTACCTTGAGCTTCGTCTGGAATCAAAATCGATATTGCACATCACTCTCTTGCGCCGCCACTGCACTTCCAACTCACGTTTACATTGCACTCATTCCCAAAGACTCAAATCCTTCCATTGCACTCTACACGCCCATATAGTACCTATACACTCTCCATCCACATTTAAGGCAATACCTATTAACCCACTTACTGCTAGTTACAACCCAAAATCCTGTCTCTCCTCTCTTCCTCCGTCCTCTCTCTCTCAATACCAATCTGCTTTTCCTATTCCCAAAAACACCTATTCATATAGTACCTATAGTACACTATCGCCAAATAAAAATAACAGACAATAAAAATCCATGAAAACACCACAGGAAATATAATTCATGGAATGGACCAAATCAATCAATGACATTTAATTATTGAATATTACCTAATTCATCTATATCAAAGTAAAACCATGCTTGGATGATGATTCTTTGACGAACCAAAAGATGATTGCTTTCCAAATAGTTATATATTGGCAAAGAATGTTTTCTTAAATATTTAATTTATCCGTAGTATTGACTTACTAGCAATACAAATAAAACTGAATAAAATATGAGAATAATTGTGTTTAGAATTGATTTCTAAATGTCCGTTCTTCAGTGACCAGTTTACAACAGAACCACCACAAGATAGAATAGTCAGATTGTTCAGCGAGTTTTATACACAAACATAATCTTTAGAAAAGATAGCCACTTGTGTATCCTATGTACATAAAAGTAGTATGTAAGTACTTAAAATAATAAGAAAATAATATTTCAGACTTATAGGGCTCAGTGAGCTGCGAAGGTTAAAAAAGTAGGAAGCTATGTCTCTTTGAATTCTGTCAGTTCTTGCTGGTTTATTTAAACTGACACTTCGCAGTAAACGTTCGCATCGGAGCAAATGCTTTTATGTCTATCTGTCTTTGGATAACCTGCACTTAGAGACAGTTATTGTTCCATGGACTATATCAGATGTGATGCATATGAATCTATGTCAAAGCTCATGCTCTACTTTAGCCGTCTCGTCCGCTTAATAACATTTGCTAATAATAATAAAATATGCTCAGACTTCAATTGGCTTAAATGAATGCATAAACAGTGCAGCGAGAAACAAGGATGCAGTGTCGTAACCTAATCCTAAATTTCAACGGGGCTCTTTTCGTTCAACTACCTACACATACAAGATATACATCAAACTTCATGATATACAAAACCCATAGTAGAGAAATATATTCTGCAAAAATGATTTTGAGAGTAGCACAGCAAAACTTTTCATTTTTTTCTTAATTTTCACAATCTGACATAATTTCGATAGAGCAAGAAATATATTCGCGCATTTGTATTCACTGTATAAATTAGCATTTTCATACTCATCAGAATAAAAGTAAGATTAATTAATGATATGCAAAATAACTTGAGCATTTATTTTGATATGATTTTTCATAAATGAAGTTATTCCAAGAGAAATTACCGACTTCTCTGTCTCATCAATGATGCCTCAGCAGATATCCCTGTTGTGTCCAGAGGAGGAAAGCGGGAAATAAAATGCTGAACTCCTGTATTTAAGTTTTGCAAAGTCTTCTCCAGTTCAGCTTCAGCTGCATGTCTAGTCTGTCACTTCCTTTTACTCCGATAAAAACTGGCCAGTTGACAAAGTTGACGTTTTGATAATTGGAACGTACACACAGACATCAGGTTCATCAGTTTTTCCTGAGAAATAGCGTCAGAAATCAGAATGGAGAAAAGAGCGATGTGCTTTGTTTGTCGGATTTCTTTCAATACTTCACAACCAAATGGAGTATTTTTTGGCAATGAAATATCAAGATTTCGGAAACAAGAATGTGCAGAAACAATCAGTAATCTGCTATTAGGCTCCACGTCCCATCCTTTGAATATTTATTTTCAGAGTGCAGCTTACTGTATTCGCTGCACGAAAATCATTCTTGATGTTAATTTTACGTGGAAACAGCTGACCGCATTAGAAAACAGGATCAATCATAATTTAAAAGTACTAAGAATTTTATTTAAGAAAAACTTTGAAGGAATTCCTGACAAGGTGGACATCGATGTTCCAGATGTGGACCCAGAAAATTTACAGGAATGGGAGAGCTTCACGTATGATCAGGTCATTCAAATATGCATGAAAGGTAATAAGTTTAGCTTAAAATTGACGTAAGCTTTTCCTTTATTTAGTAATATTAAATATTGCATATATGCTTCTGTTCCAAATATATTACAATTATTACAGTATTGCTGTATTGTAATAAATGTTTTTAAAATTCACTTGCAGTAATGCACGTCGAAGATGCAGATTCAGTTTTAAATCCTGATCAGATTCATTTTGTGGACCCCTACGACTACCTAAAGACTCATTTTGAGGAAGTCAATGACGAAGAGGATTACTTTTATCTCAACTCGTTTGAAGGAGAGGTCAAAGAGAACGAATTAGTTGGAAACCTTGTTGGAAGTAGTGACAGAATTAAAGTCTATGCCAAAGAAGACGACACGGATAGTAGTTTTGAAGTGAGCAGTGACACTTCTGATAGCAGTTCTTATTGCAGTAGCAACTCTGGAGGCAGACGCAAACGAAAATTTCGCAAAAAGCCCATATTACAAAATAATCCAAATGTGAATGTTGAGACTGGTTTACCAATAACCAATGCACCTTTACAAGGAAATCATAATGGCCTTACAGATCCTGCTAAAGTAGGATTGCCAAATTCACAAATTGTGGGTGCCGTTGGAATTGGAACTAGTAGTGCTTCTCCTATTCAGAAACCGACTGCGCCATTGCCTATTCCGATCGCATCAATAAATCAAGTTGTTTCAAGTGAATTTTTAAAAAAGTTTCCTATTCCAATCGACAAAAATAAAATTGTTACCGAGTCTAAACCAGTAATACTATCTGGGACAAATAATACCCCTCCGATTCTATCAAAACCTGGTGCAAGTGTTTTTAGCCAGCTCCCACCAAGTACAATATCCAGCATCAAACCTGTAGCCGTCAATCGTGATAAAGAAACTCCTACTCCTCCCACAACAATTATCAAGACCAATCAACCAAAATCTCCCCAAATCAGTGTCAAAAGTGTGTCCAATGCAACGGTTATTCCTCCCGTTATTAATTTTAAGCCTACAAAAGTCGTGACGAAAGATGAAGCTGAAAGCCCTGCAACGAAGCCGACTGCCACTGCTGAGACTGTTGAGAGTGTGAACCCCCGTGATGAAGTGAAATTATCTGTCGGTAGTATTATAAATGTAATTCCTAACACGAGTAGGCACACCTCCATAAACAACCGCACGAAGCAACCTCACATGAAAATGCCAGTTAACTATCAGAGAAATAACTCCCGTTTCCCGATGAGTAGTAGGCCAGGTCCTTCATCCCGTACGAAAGGACCCTTAAGAAACACTGCTACAAAGCGAAACCACAAAATAGTAGGAAGATCACCTAAAACTAAAAACAATGCCAAGAAACGTACTGGGCGTGGGCACGACAGTGACAGCTCATCAAAAAGTGTTTTAAGCTGTAGCAGTTTTAGTTCTGATTCCATCTCTTCGGACTTTGATTCCAGTTCAGACGACAATACTTTATACCCTTCTGCCTCATTAGCCAAATTACAGACGCATAAAAAGAGCTCGGGAAATTGTAGTAGTAGCTCCTCTATAGTGGTTTTATCAGATTAACAAAGTAGTCAGTACG
>JABASH010001491.1:0-25761 GCA_019776445.1 Tomocerus maximus | reverse complement strand
GAATGCATTCGTGATTCTACCAATGCATTTGTGTTTCTCAGCAGTCATTGTCATTTTGAATTTTTGCTTATCGTCGACAATTAATCATATTGCAAGACCTTTTGTAACCTTTGACCTTTTACCATCTTATTGCCTACACCTGTGTGTTACACAGTTTATTACATCACAGATTATCCACAGGCATTATCCGATTACGACACAATTAGCAATCTCAGCTGGGACCAAGTCATGCCTTAGCCCTTAGCGGAATAAACTACTAATTAGTTTATTTGAGTTTTGTAATATTTTATTGCCTTAAGTCTTAAATTTGCACTAAATTACGTCAATTTAAATTTATAAGTAGATAGATACATTCTATTCTTGACAAATACAAAAAATCCCGAGGTTATAATACAGTATATCGGCTCTGAACTACGGGAAAACAAAGTCAGAAAATCCCAATTGAGACTAGGTTATGTGTTCTAGGGTTAATAATATGCCCCCAAAAGAGTTACACAGTAGCTACCAATCAGTGTTTCTATGTTTGGTAATTTATTTTTTCTATTCCACTCAGAGCGAGACCCCTCCAAGCGCGTGGTCTATGGGCGGTGGCCTTTTTCGTCCTCGTGTAAAATCGCCTCTGAATGCTTTGGTAACTTAATTTTTGTGTAATGCTAAAATTTAAATTATTGGCTGCGGCAAAATGAAGTTGTCTATACGACTCGATAAAACAGCATGGTTTTGTTTTGCAACTATCGCTGCATCCTCAGAAATTATTAATTCATTAGATATTAGCATTTACGCATTTAAATAATTTTGACGTGTAAGCAATGACTCCACGTGACCGTTTTCAATTTTTAAAATCCTGTCTAAGACCCCGAATTTAAATAGTAGATTATTTAAACGTTGGTAAAAGCCAAAATAAATGAAATAGGTTTAATAAATTCAAAATTATCAGAAAAGAATATGTTGCATTCGACCACTCAGACAAAACAAGTATGACTTTAATATTTCATTATTCCTGATGAAGAATGTTTAGAGTGCTATGCAATTAGTAGGAAACATGATGACCATCGAAAATGTCGTGACAATCTAAGCATATCGTTAAAATATTCCGCCATTTGCCAATTCCAGTCCTGGTGGATCCATCTCTAACAGTCGGTTTTAGCCTGTAAAATAACTTTAATTATTCAGTATGTACTACTGATTAAATATTAAGGTGTAGTTCCATTTCTTACTATAATCTACAAGTTCATGTCATAGTCATAGTAATACCTGGAGTTGTGTTATTGTGTTTTGCTGTTCAAGGAACAAAAATGCAATTGCTTATTTACAAAAAAGGAAAAACGGTGTTTTTTTTCATTTTGATTTTCAAAAATTTAAAATATTCGGTGTAAAAATGTCTAAACCGAAAGCCCCAGGTCCCAGCCTTACCTATGTAGATTATGTAAATGTCGATGAACATAAAGCAGCAACGAAGAAGATACCCTTTGCAAATTCAAGGGAGATAATGCAACCACATAACATTTACATAACCTACATGGTGTAAGGTTTAACCTGGGCGGTTTAACTTACTCTATGTTTGTATTGTACAATAGCGTACCAAGTACTAGTTAAGCTTAGTACTTGTCATTCACTAATCTATATGTATATGTTAAGTTGTTATTGGGATTATCTTTTGTATTAGGGATTAAAGTAAATATTATGCTAGTTAATCCTATGCTAGTTTACTAGAGTTCAAGTAACGGTAAAAATCCTCATCTGTTAATTATGCACGCTCACAATTGTCCATAAGAGCCTATGTATAAGACATTTCTAGATTTAATCCTCAAAAATAACATATTAATTAGATGTTACCATAAATTACCATTTGTCAACAGACAAAGGATCGTGGCTCCTATAAAAGGGCCTCGGCGATCCTTCGTCTGGATCATTCGAGTGCTATCAGTTGCTCTATCAACTTGCTCTCGTTCCTCCTTCCACTGTGTCGTTTACTTGCTAGACCGTAGTGGACTACTTGGGTTTTCTCGGTATTGACTTGACTGGATAGTTTCGTCACCTTACCGTCATCTGCTGGCTTGGCTGGATAGTTTCGCCACTTGCAGATCTTCTGACTTGCTTGGTATAAGCAAGACGAACCCACCTTTACTTTCTTACGTGTAACTGCTATACCAGTTTAGTCGTAAGTCTTATGTCTTTAGCGTATAGTATATTAGTTAAGTTCATTTAGTTAAGTATCGTAGGATATTACATTGATGTCCAAATTCCTTATTTGTATAATAATATCCTCCTTTTGTTCCTTGTATACCTACCTGTGTTACACACCTTATTCTCACCTAATCGCTTATGACTCCCAGTTTACTTATATTAGAATCATCTATCAATAACCTATTCCATCACCTCACTTACCGTTAGATCAGACCTTATGACTCCCGTATCATACCTACCCTCCTACACATAGAACCTACCATACTGCATAAACCTGCTTGTGCCTTATCATAGACTACATACCTATCGACATTACCTAAGCTTTTAATACGTATTTAGCAGACATTATATCCTCAAACAGCCCAACAACAGCACATCTCACGTATATACGTACACACGGGTTAGGACCATTCACATCTTTACCTACATACACCATGCACTAACCACTATCCACGAATCAACGGCCGTTAACATGGTTTTTCGAATCAGACCTCTACTCAAGCTAGACCTTCTGCAAAAATGAATCTCTCTACACACATAACATTATTCTGGGGATGCGACAAAATTTACATCGAGATTTCGCATTCACATATAAATTGTACACAAAAATATGTCAATCAAAAAATAATTTGTTAAATATGACCATCAAGGATATTAGGTATCTGTTTTTCGCATTGGCACATTTTTCGCAATAGTTGGTCATATTCATACTTAAACGAAATTTCAATGGGGCAATGCAAGGAGAAAAATTAACTACAGTATTAGGCCGTTTTTAGTTTGTATTTGGTGTAATCAAATTGAGTAACACAGTTCAGAAAAAAAATTATTGAAATTTGCATGTTGGGAAATCGTGATCCATACATTCAAACACGTAGAGTGACATTTTAAATTTATTTACTGCTAGCATTTTATTTGAGTTGATAAAAGTTATTTCTTAAGTGAAAGAGACGGATTGTGTACTACAAAAATTATAAACTTTAAAGGATATGTCATGACTAGTGAAAGAAATTTTACTGCAATGGAGTTTATGTTGCGATATTACAAAAGTTTCTAGAAAAAAATTAGAAATAATCAAGATACTGACCTATAAGAAAATGCAGAATTTAAAAATGAGTTATGCCATGTAATGGCAAGTTGAAATACAGCTATCGAAATTAAGATCTACTGGACCAATATTTCTTGAATTAGCCAAAACAAATATGAAAAACTTTTTTGAGGTCCAGATTTGGCTATATGATGTTGTATTGCAAAATATAGGTGGTTTCAATTTGAGTATAGGTAGAGACTTATTAGAGTTTGGCATGAATAGCCTTGGCAGTATTGAAGTTGCTCTGATTAATAAAAAATAATATAGTAGGGAGAAGTTTTTCATGAAAGCAGTACAATATTGACAAAGTGAAGCAAGTGATTTGATCTCGAATAAGTAGTTTAAAAATGTATAAGGTTATACATTGGTAAGTTTACAAAGGGCTGACTGTTATCTGTAGGTAGACTGCAATTATTTACTTTTAGTGGCAGGATCACTGGAGGAGTTGGTGGTCAGAATAAAGTCCCCTACGATACAAAGGAGCGTTTATTGTGCTCGGTGCAATAGAAGGTGTATTTTAAAGGGGAAACATAAATGAAAATTCATGATAAGAAGAGAGTTGCGGAGGAAATTGAATAGAATCGGAAGGAGGAGAAATGATCCGTGGAGGAGAAAAAGTGAAATGTCATAAATTCGTAATAAAGGTGAAAGAATAGGAATTCATTCTGGGTGTGTTGTGTTATGTTGACTGTAGGTACGCATTCGGGAGACCGGCCCGTTTCTTCATCCGGGTATTGTTAGAAAAATAGAGGAAATAGTGAGGATCGGGAGGAGAAAGAAAGCCATCAAAGTAGAGCGTATTATTTGGTAAAAGTAGACAAGAGGCGTAATGATTTGAGTATCGAGCTCTTTGGTGGTACATAACGTTGGAAGTTGTTCTTAAGTTTCTACACATACCATTATACGTAGTGGAAATAAAGAGGAGGAAAGCGAATTGGGTAGTTGACAGTGGGTTGTGAGGAGGTAGCGTAAAATAAAGCGTTGTTCGGAAGGAGTCTGAAGTACATCGTGGAGGAGTATATATGCAAAGTATATGACAGAAAATAATATGAGATCGTTTGGGGACGATTGGGAATTTTGAGTATAGTAAAGTAAACTCGACTTGTGCAAAATATGACGTCAAGTGAAGAGAAAAAGCTAAATTTATAAATAGAGAGATATAGATCGAAATATATAAAGCGGAGAGAAAGAAGAAAGAGGAAGGCAAACATAAAGCACGAGAAAAATTGGAAAGCTCCAACAGTCTAATGAAATGATACATTATTCACAAACCTCTGCATGTATGGCACAAACTTATACCTTACGTACAATACGGATACACACACTTTACTCCCGCCGCCGACGCCGCCGTTCCTCGGCTATACCACATTCTCCTACAGATACTACTACTACACCCAACAAACTATCCGATACCTTTAACAATTCAACTACTTACTTACATACGTATGTTACGTAATGCACTTCTGTCTGCTACTACTCCAAGTCAAAGTCCTACTCCGACTTTTCCCTGAAAGTACTTACTAGTACTTATGTAAGTAGGTAGGTACATATTTTACTACGCTACAGATACATTGAGCTACTCGTGTTTGCAACAAACTTGACTAAAACGAACTAAGAACCAAACCCAACTCTGAAAGCATTCCCACTATGCTTACACTTTACATACATTACACACCAGGAAATTGAGAAAGTCTCTTCTCTGTACACAAAACACAAAGCACATCAGGATATCTCACTCTATGCGTGCATATTCTATCTACATCCTACTTCTGTCAAACTCAACTCACTCACTACTTCTACAACTTATGGAGGCAGTACAGTGACAATAAGTTAACAAACAAATGGCTTCAATAAAATATTAATATACACAAATATTCTTATATGCAAACTTGTGGATATGCTAACAAGGAGGATGCTAATACTGTCTACTAACATTATATAGTATAGTTACGCATTAATTAGTTAAAATTAAAAAGTTAACATTTCAGCCTTAAAAGTAGAATAATTTGATTTTCAACGTTAGTGTTTAAGAAAGTCAAAAATGATACTGAGATTTGTTCGGCCAGTCTAGCCAAGTCTCATCGAAGTAAAAGGCTGTGTGAATAATCGTTGTAGACGAAGTGTGTTAATAAATGTAGTAAATACAATAATGGCTCTTAATAGAGTATTCATATAATGTATCTATTCAGGGACAATTTACATCAGTAGTGCAGTGAATTGCAATGTGTAACTGTATTGTGTGTGCATAATCATTTGTGTTGTGTATGTATCTGTTAGGACGAGGATACGCAGATGCACGTCTGTATAAGTACTTATGTGTATATAAATGAGTAAGATGTAAAGAGTCTGCAAGAAAGTTGGCAAGTATTTAGCCCAAAGACTCACTCACTCAGTTGCTCCTCTTGTGCTCTGTCCATCATCTTCCCCATCCATGCAAATTCCCATCACACTCACCTCCCTCTTAGGCAAATTAAGATTTTCACTGAACTGCCATATCAAGAGACACTGAATTCCCGGTCTCCTGTCTTATTACTCACTGACAAATGTCCCGTTTTGTTTCGTTCTTTTGTAGGCAGAGGAAACCGCATGAGTCTCGGTGAAATAATACCCAACTATATGCATTCATTCTTATTTATTCCCATTCTCCGAGCCCTAATCCTTCCGATAGTACATAGAGAGTTGACTTGATTAAAATTCAAGATTCCCCTGTTTTATATGTAAGTATACTTAGGTTGATTGGTAACGTGGTAATTTTATTTTTGTTTTGATAAAATGGTTGGTGTATGTAGACTATAAATATCAAGGGTTTAAGCAAATATTTCAGTTGACGTAGACAGATAGAATAGCAAATAAAATTACGTAGTAAATACTAACATAAGTAAAGTTAGGTGACGAAACAATAATGAGTCCGTGAAATGCAATTAGTGAGTAGGTACATTTAAAATGAACATTATGGGGTCTTATACACAGGATTGAAGTAGGAGTAGTTGAAGACGTACAAGTGAGTGTAATATAACTCTTGTGTGTATAAAGATATAAAATAGTGGAAAGGAAGGGACAAAACTATTAGAGTGGAGGCAGTCCATTATTACTCACACTCCTGTAGCATCATCATGTAATATATCACTGAAAAGAGTAGAAGTCGCAACAGAAGTCGACACGATAGGTCTACCTAAGAAGAGTTGGTTTGAGTTGACAGAGTTGTGCAAAGGTCTAAGTCGACTTGTGTGTTGTGTATGAATGTTCTACAGTTACAGAGAAAGAGTCCTTTTGTAATCTGATGGAGCCGAATTCGTTGGAAGAGCCAGAGATATGAAGAGAGTTAGAGAGTGCGGAGGAAACGGCAGGAGAGGACAGGGCAGAGATAGACGAATGGTAGTCAGAGGACACACATACTCACTCACAGGATCTCTCTTTCTCTGAATCCTCGAAATAGTCAGACACAGAGAGAACAATATCAGAGCTCAAAAACTTTTGAAGAGTGTCCCGTTTTTTGTTCTCAATGACAATAGATAAAAAGAAAAGGGACGAGAGGAGAAAGAGAGTATATGATAGCATAATTAAATGTAATTAATTCTCTTTTTAATTGTCCTCTCTCCTCAGCTCGGGTTATTTTCCAAGACCCGGGCCTACAACTTCCATAAATGGGATGGGACACTAACTCTTAATATATGACTCGAAAACGCACAACATCATCCTGTCGCGAATTTATTTCATTTCACTCCGCTCCCTTCGGCCCTACCTTCAAAATTGCCCAACTTTCTTCTCCTCACTATCTTCTACGACCATCTCCACTCCCTATCGCCACTCTCTATCTATCTATAAATATATCCTCTGTATGCACTACTCATGTCATGTCCCTACTGAACTCCAGTCCTCTAGCCTCAATGCTACCTACTGCTACACAACTCCTCCAGCCTCTAACTAATGCACATCCAAACTTACAAATAAGTACAGACACATCTATATACATACATTTAACTAACAACTACATATAAACACTTGATACTTTCACTCAACAACAATATCCAACTCCACCTAAACTCAGCCTAAAACTTACAATCTCTAATGTACACTTTAGCACATCCCTCCTATCTATATACATATTTCCTAGTACTTCTACTGCTACTCAAACAACAAAATCTTATAGCAGATATAATTATATACCTACGTAAAGTAAAGTCATATTAGAGAGACTAAGCATTGCAGAAATTCTTTAGTTGTTCCGTGAGATCAGTCTGTTTTCTTTGTAGTAATCTAGCAGGCATCTTTATACATTAGAAGATACGTAAGTATATACATACAACTTGCTTCCGACACTCTACCTAATGCTATATAAAATATGTACAGCATGAGAACATAAACACTGTACACATACTGTGTGTGAGATATACATTCAGTATATTTATATAAATTCAGTATATTTATATACATTCAGTATATTTATATAAATTCAGTATATTTATATACATTCAGTATATTTATATACATTCAGTATATTTATATAAAAGAGTTTTCTCTTTCTATCTATCCACTACATATATATGTATACTGTGAGTGTAGTATATACCGGTATAATATAAGTGTTGTATAGAGAGACATATTATTATGCATTCACAGAGAAACAGTTTCGCTCACTGAAGTGAAGAAAGTGAAGAGAAAGAAGAGACACTACCCCATCGGATCTTCCGACTCTTCCTCACTTACTCAAGCTCAGTCATTCTGTTAAGTTGTGACTTCTTAAGGACGATACGCCTTCATCTTTAATGTAGTTAGTCTCTTTGACTGGGTACCTTCTTGCATATGGAGATAGTGAGTGCATGAGTCTGCATATAGCAATCGGGACAGAGCAATTGCATCACATTAAGACAACTGTAAGCAATCCTTTGGCTTCAACGAGCACTTTTTACACTGAATGGATGAGATGCGAGTAAGCGATAGAGCATCAGCACAATCAGCACAGCAATTTCTTTTCTTCTATATTACAGGACACACTTTTCTTTGAGACACAAACCACTTACTCCTATCTTAGTGGTGTACACTGCAGAGGTGGGCACTTTGGAACTATTGTTCCCTCCCAAACTTACCTCTCTCCCCTTTCCTCATAATCCCCGTCATATTTATGCCTTTTACTAAATAGTATGCGGACACTGACAATAGTCGAGTGTAATTATAAAGTCTCAAAGAAAATGGAATCATTTCCCAAATAGTAAGTATAGCAAGACACAGACTAATAATATCTAGCGTCGAGATAAAACTTTTTTCCTCTCGTGGTCGAGTCCAGCCCCAACACACACAATGCGAAGTTCACTGCAAAATATTATTGTACATTTACTTTTATGGGATGTGCTTAAGATTAGCCTTTAGTTTTATTTACCCAGAGAAACTCCAAGAGACAACCTTTCATTCTTTTGTTTTTCTTTCGTCTTATTGTTAGCTAACTTATTATCTATTGTGTGAAATCGGACTAGGAAATTCCTGGACCATTCTCTTCCATATCAGTACCAAGCCATAACTATTCATCCATGGACACGTAAATATTTATGACTTTTCTGTATTCTGCATTCTTGTCTGATCAGGGAAACAAAAAAGTGTGCCTATGGAGTCTGGCCCAGCCTAGTCTTCCGTCTCTTAATTATTTTCTTGCGAGATGCTGCTGCTGCCTCTAAGCGTTAAATCTAAATTAATATGCTCAATACTTGTACCACATAAAATTCACTCCTTATCCTCACAGAAATATTAAATATAAAGCAGTTAATGCTAGGTCCGTGAATTTCATTAGAGTATGTATAGATGTATACTTTCAGATTGGCTGGACAACTTTCTTCTCGTCCTTACCATTCCTTATTAGTACAAATAATGCACTCTCTACTGCACTGGCCTGCTCTACACATTCACATACATCTGATATCCATTGCCCAAGCTCAGCTCTTCTCATCTTTTACTTACTTATTAGATTCATTAGACTCAGTTAGTTTCCTATCCCCACTTGACGAGTTCCTGTCGTTCCCCTAAATTGGATTTCTGTCAAAACTTCAAAATCTCCATGTTTTTTCTCCATTCAGCCTCAGTACTCACCATCTTACGTAATATGCGTCAGTTGTACTCATTCCCTCCGTACCTCTCTTCTATATCTCTATACGTACAAACACAACAAAAACATTTATTTGTACGAAACCATTTAAACTTCAGCTAGTTTTTCTAAATCGATTTTCGGTTCAATTCCAGTTCCTTCAAGTTTCTTGTCCAAAAGTCTATGTGAGCCAACAATGGGGCAATCCTTCGTCCCCACCTCTAACAGATTTCTTCCTGGCAGGCATCAAACATATTTACTTCATTCCAATTTCTTACAATGCTATGCAACAACCAGCTGAGAATCTAAACAGCTATCCTTCAATCTCCAACATTCATATACACAACATCAGATCAGAAAAGAGCATTTCGTAATAGACGTTTGTAGCACATACTGGTGGTAAGTAGTAGAATGTGTTCCGATTCCCTATCTTTCTAATTTCTATTATTTTCTCATTACATACCAAGTGCATAGCTACACAAATATATTTTACACACAGTTGAAAGTTGGGATGTATTCCGAAAGTTTTCCTTCGTTTAGGGAGACAGACAGACAACAGAAAACCTTTGCTTTGTATTGAGTCGGACGAATCCAATCCACGACATTTGATTTGACTGAAACTGAACTCGTCAGAAAATAACCCTTTCCTCTTCATCTCTGTATAGACATCTTGTATCATGTCAAGTTGAGGAGCTAAGAGTTTTTACGGTCTCGTAGACAACAGCTAATAGGATAATCTTGTGTAATATGCAGCTAAGCCGAGAGCTATGCAAGACAACGTCTCCTATAGGAACTACATGTCCCTCTCTACTTATAATATATCTACATGTATCTATATATGAAATCATCAACCTATATGAATTAGAAGAGACAAAAAGCGTATAGGGCACAAGTTTGTTTGTGATATATCTGCAGAGAAGTTATGATGACATAAGGTACACATCATAGAACTTCATATCTGCGATGGGGGGATATACCTATGTGCAATGTGACAAGGCGACAGAAAGAAGACAAGACACGACAAACGACTCAGTTTAGTTCACTTTCAGCGTCGTATATTTGTAAATACATGAGGTAATGGCACAAGAAGGCAAGTCAAGTGCATATTATTTAAATCGTTATACAGACATGGCTCTATATGTCGTTTGATAGCACCCTCCCAGTATATACCAAGAGTGGCTAGATAGGAGTGTAGACGAGCATTCGACACATTTCTCATCCCTCATTCCCCACAATCAACAAATTTATAACCCACAGCCTAGAAATGATGTCTTTTACGTTGGAGCAACTTTGGAAAAATTAATTTGTAGGAGAGAAAGAGCAAGCGAGAGAGATATCGTTATGCGAGAGTGAATTTAATGCAAAGAAGACAAGACTCACTCTTAGACTCACATTATGACAAAATCCGCACAGGAGTAGGATGACGCTATGTTAGGACATATTTATATAACCAATGCCGGAGATTTGGATAGGATGCAATGCCAATGTATATAGGAAGTCAGTAGTAGACCTCTTATTATTACTTAAGGAGCATTGTATAGAGCAGGCCATTTGTACATGCAGATCCGTGTGTAGGTAGTTCTCATTTCAGCCGATCCGTTTTCTTCTCTTTTATTCTACTATTACTACGTAACGTACGGCTGCACTACCACAAAAAATGCTCCAGCATAAAATTTGACAAACCAATTTTCAAGGAGTGAAAAAAGTTATTGTGCGACAAAAGCAATTTGGCAAAGGTCTTTTCCTTTCTGCTTTACTCTCATCTTCTAGTCGTTCCGCTGCACAATCTGCTTATACGGATTACACATATTTTCATGTTACCCTTCTTATTTTCTCTATTTTATGACTTATTACATCCAGGATCACTCCATACTCTCACTTACTACAGCAACAAAGAATTACACCTAAAAATCCTCGCTCTCTTCCCCTCTTTTGCCACGATGACACTTAAACATGCAAAACGCTGAGACAATGACATCAAATACACCACCCAAGAAAAAAACTATTTAATTCTTCCTGAAACAGAGCTGACAGTTGAGCTTCCAATCAAATCCTCACTAAGCGGCATATGAAATCGTCCTAATACTCACTTCTACATCCCCTGTTTTCACTCCGTGTTTCTGTTGCACACAAATGAATCACACAACAATATATTTATTTGACTTTCCCTATATACACATAACTTTGCATCTACAGAGCGTATAAAATGGGGCTTATCTCTGAGAGGGACGATGCCTTCTTACTATTACGTAGTTGATGTGTGTAGCATTGGGCATACCTACCAGTGCTTCTCCCTGCATTTACTATGTAAACCTTTGCTCAGCAAACCTTTTCCTTATTGTTACCTCTGGCAATTATCAGCTACCTTATCCGTCCTGTATCTCTCTTCTTACTCGTACAAATTGCCATGTACCTTAGTGAGTTTTACACAAGAACTGATACACATACCTGTCCACAACATACGCAGATAGACGCAGCAGTAACTATTATTCATTTTAGATACCACTGCGAATGTGTATGCAAGGAATTCTTAGTTTCTCTGAAAGCATTGTATATTATTGCTAGTAGAATGATGGTAAGATATGGCTGAGCGGATCAGGACAGGACGTAGCGTTACGTAACCATCTCTTATGGGTGCAACACCTCACGAATGCTAGATTTCTGTGCAAATAAATTCAAATCAAGACTAGAGACTCATTAAATTGGGTTTATGGACCATTACTATAAACTGCTCTTAAATTTCTCCGTAAAAGTAAGCACCGTGTTACATTTTGAGATTGAATGGAGCTACAAATACCACTCTGTTGCAGTTACACACGCACTCTCAATTTAATTCTCAGCTAATCTCCACTCACATGAGGAAATGACCATCTCTATAATGTTAAGTACATCTTATGGACTAAAGTCAACGACTAATTGCATACCAATTCCTTCCACAGTCAAACAATTTACTATTCGTCTTAAACAATCTTATGATATTTTGTTTAAAAAATGTATAATTACTTAGATAATATTTATCAGAAGGCTACGAAAATGCATTTGCCATTTTTTTAAAAGTTTTTTTGTAGCAATTTTTATGACAACCAGGTGAAAAGTTTCTAATTCTACAAAATTATGTATATTTCTCTCTGGATTTTGATTAATTGTAGCAGTAGAAAAGAGGAAGAAGGTAATTCAAATCTTTAGATAAATAATTGCATAGGAAAAGAAATGCAGGGTTGTAAAATGGTTATCTAGTGTAGAGCATTGTTGCAGTACTGTGGGCAGATAAATGGGATTCTTGTGTTTTAGAAAGTAATCCAGAATTGCAATAAAGTATAATTAAAGGAAAGAATAAAAGAGGACAAGGTATTATCTCCATTTACTACGCTTGTAATATTTAACAAATACAAAGCATCCTTATCTATAAGATATCCTATTAAGCATAAGTTTGCACAAAAGGTTTTATTGCAGCTGTGCAGATACTCCCTGATATGCATAACAAAAATTGTGCAAGTGTAAACCTAAATATTTCGAAATCTGTGCAAATCTGAGGAAAGCTGCCCATAGTTTATTAGTAACACGTAGAATAATTCATACATAACTAAGTCCAATTATTTTTCTGTATCTCGTCCATGTAATTAAATGGAGTGCTTGGAAAATTCTCATCATAAAAGTTATAATTATACTTATTTGTACGTCTTTTGAGGAGTACGGGAAACTAAGTTTAACTGTTACGCAATGCGAGATGAAGTGTTTGTGATAAAATATCCCATTAGGCATTCTATAGGGAAGTTTTCATTGTGGTGGCAGTGGGTAGTAGTTGTTTGTATTGTATTGTTATTTCGTCTTTATGTATTAGTTAGAAGCGGGGCCGACAATGGTGGATTTGGAAATAGAATAAGCAGGATATATATAATGTAGAGAAACAAAGGAGAAAACTCGTAGATAATGTGGAGACAGACTGTGTGGTTTGGTAGAAGGAATATGTTTTCGTGCGAATTAGAAAGATAGAAAGTTAAGCTGGGAAGACGTCGGGAGAGAGGAAGATGTGGGAAAGAGATATCTTGGCCCGACTCAATACATATTTGATAGATTCCGCAGCCACTCTGTGTGTGTAGCAAGTAGTGGGATTCGAATTTTGGAAGGAAGCAATATATCTATTATAAATATGTGTTTTTGTATCCCAGGAGCTTGTGAGACGAGGAAAGTTAACAATAAGTAGTGCTTATGTTTAAAGAAGTTTCTTTGTAGTGTGTATTAGAGATGTGCATTAACTGTTTTAGTATTATTGTGTATCAGTCTCTTGAAAGATATCATCCTCTCGGTCGAACTATTATTCATTTCATAGAAATATCAAGATATATGAGTCCTCATGGATATGGAACCAGGGAAATGCTACAGACAATAAATGGAAGTGAAGAGCGAGGATGAAATGAGACAAACACAACCGAAACATCCATACATTTACACTTTCCTAGGAGCATCTCTCTAGTATGCCATTGCTCATCCTATCCTCACCCACACTACACACTGTGTACTTAAGGCAAGAGGAGTTATATTATTATAACTTTGTCCTATGACACAGAGTGGGACAACAGTAGTGGAGTGGAACTGAAAGACGAAATTCACTCACTGAAATCAATGGAGTGTAAACAATAAATAAGAATAACAGAAACAATATTCACATTCACACTTCTCCTTCGTATGGTAATAATGGAGAGACTCACAAAACATGTACACAGTCAGTACAATGGTCTGTAGATGCAAACCAAACAACATCGTAGGAGGTAGTGTACAATTATATGCTCTGTATTTTCATGTGGTATTGCGAAGGAAAGCGCAGACCACGAGGAATGAAAGCTGGATCATCAAACATCACATCAGCATCTGAGTCGGCAATAGCAAAACATAACGGGAAAGCAACCCTTCCGCAGTAGACTACATGCACACGCCTTTTTATGTCTTATGGGGGATTATTACCCAGTTTGAAAGCATTCAAAACTAAATCGATGCTGAGAACAATCTACATACAATGTTTATATCTAGTTCAGGGGATTTGCATGGAGCAAACCATGCCTGCCTCGGAATAAGATAATAGAGCCCGATTTCTCCCCATGTATCGGCAAGATGTGTACTCTACTGTGATCCATTAAAGCAGTAGCTGCTGCTTCGTCCGTAAGTAGTGCCTATATATCTTAATACTATTTTATCTAGTGCACCCGAGTCAATGATATCCAAATATGCGTATAGGATATTAAATATGATG
This sequence comes from Tomocerus maximus, assembly GCA_019776445.1. Lineage (NCBI taxonomy): Eukaryota > Metazoa > Arthropoda > Collembola > Entomobryomorpha > Tomoceridae > Tomocerus > Tomocerus maximus. The sequence continues at coordinate 11,166 of JABASH010001491.1, read as the reverse complement.
TTCCGTCTTGTAAATGTTACCCTACCTACAAAGTCATTCATACGCTCTCCTCCACATCCATGCAAAATGTTAAAATGCAGATTCACATGGATCCTGATATGGGAATAGGAGGATCCACACACAGATCCAACTCACTAACGTTCCTCCTATGATTCCATGAATTATCTATTAGCTTAGCATTGTCAGTTTATTGTTTCACTCTTGCCTTCTGCTTCTTGCCTTCCCTACTCCACTCTCATACTGAATTGCATTAGATAATTATGTATGTCTCCATGCATCATGCCGAGGGAAAATAATATAAAAACATGGGAACGTTGCTAAATATAAATCTACATTCATACTGGGTTAGCCCAACTTTTATCAATATAGTACCAATTGTTTGGAAATATTCAAAATAAGTATTTCCATATTATTTCTAAAAAATATATTTTACATTTTTAATTTGGAAACTTCAATCGCTAAGAGTAGGTACTACACACAAAAAACTATAATCATTTAAATATTTTCCGATTGGTAGCAAAACTAAATAGCCTGGAGGTATAAGAGGGTAGAAGACAAAGTAAAGGTTTATGTTTCGAGAGGTGACTTGTGCAACTACAAGTTCACTTAAATATATGGGGCTTAAGTTGTCATAAAAGGAAGTAAATGGACTCGTGACAAGCGGCGACCCTTATAAAAGAGGCTGTTATAATCAAGTTAAGGAGTATAATCTTTTTGGTCTGAGTATAGGAGACTATAGGACGTTTAAGAATCAAGTGTATTTAAAGTAGAGCTTCTCGTGTGAGTCCAGAGAAGATTTAAAAAAAATGACGGGAGAGGAGAAAAGTCTGAAACCGATGGAGAAAAAGTGTTTAGAAAGAGCTTTTGTGAATTGGAGGAGCGGAGCTATTCAATTCTATTATATTGCATTTCATTTCATTGCAGTATTAGCAGTATCTGTAGCCGTTGGTAGTAGTGAAATAATAATATGTGAAGGAGCAGTGGGCGAGATGAGCAGGAGATTGAGAATAGCGAGCTGGAGAAAGATATGTACGGATAGATGGATGGAGTCTGAAAGTTGTGGAAGAAATGGAAAAGACAAGCGTAAAGATGATAGTGAAAGAAGAGAAAAGAATTGCAAGTATAAGTCGGAGTATAATATGGCTAAAGGGTTTAGTGGACTTTAAGAGATTGGAAGAAGAATACGGAAGAGAGTGTGTTGGTTTGGTTTAGCTTTGGTTGGAGTGGCGATGCCTTGGCAAGACAGGGCAGGCCAAGGAGAACGAAAAGACTAGCAGACAGACAGACAGAGATAAGGTGGATAGATACATTCCTGCATCTTTGAAATGGAAAGATGAGCGTCTAAGAGGAATGAATGGAGCAGTAGATGTGAAATAGGGCCGGATGAAAAAGTCTAGAAACGTCTATAAGTTGATAGGAAGGAGGTTGATCGTGTGTTTGATCAGAAGAAGAAGAATAAGAAGATAGTGGGATGATGCGAGTTGATGCGCAAAAATGAGACGGTGTGATTGGAAAGTGGAGAATCGCATGCCCAATCGATTTCGGTCAACTTTCCAATCGAAAGGTTCGATCAGGAGTTTGGGTGAAACCCCTTTGAGGCTGAAAAAAGGAATCGACGAATCTCACAGCTCCCGAAAAAATCGATCGACTATATCTTGCATGATCGACTTGCCCAACATGCGCTCAAGACGTTCAACCTAGCATTTCTTCAGCGCAGACTGCACCACGACTCAACTCTTCTCTTCTCCATCGATTTTATTCCATACTTCACTTTCCCTTAGACTTACTTCCAGATACTCCGCCACGGCTGCTGCCCCGATGTATCTATCTGCCCTCGTCCTCAGCCACCAACAACAACACAACAGATAATAATGTCTCTCCTGTCCTCAACAAACTCATCCGACGACCACCACCAACACGACGACCACCACTTCCCGGCGGGAGACACAGACTCGGCTGGACTAAGTAACTATACAGCATTCCGCATTTATTCTCAGGTCATCTCACAGGTAAGTAGTAGTAGCCAACCAAATTCATCTCCCAGAATCATCCCGTTCAATCTCTCCAGCACTTCAATCCTGCTCAGACTTGCCTTTATTTAGATTTGAAATATTCCTATAGCGCCTACTCGCTTGAGTTTGTAAGCAAGAATGTATTTATGTTCCCTGACTCCGACCTGACTTAGTGAGCCAAAAGGACGTCTCAATGCTCCATAACCCACTGACAAGACAACCCTTTCTCTCTAATTTTTATGAACGACACAATACCATAAAGTCACTGATTCGAGAACATCTTCAAGTCAAGGTAGCTCCTGGCCAAAAGGAAAACCAACGACTCATTCGAATCGCACTGACTCTGTCGAGGAAATTAGAGTCTCTTCACTTCAGCTCGACTCAACACACACAACAAAACACAACTCCCCCGTACTCGCAGTGTAAGTATATCTGCAAGTACACATTATATTATAGAGTGCACGCAGTCATAGACATTGTTCTTCTCCATACCAGTATTACATCCTGGATTTAGCTACTCCACTTAATACATAACTATGTCATGTCATGAGCAACATTTATATCCATGCTAAACTACCTTAAATATCTACTTACATATAAACCAAATAAATTGTTGCATTACTTTGCATTCCTTCCGTACACACAATCCTCACTCCTACATATATCCATTTCCATATAATATATTTTGTAAAGCCGTTCTATACTATTGCGTACCAACATTACGTATTCCATTCTGTACATTTAAAAACAACAGTAGATTGCTGTACTAACTTGGAAACAATGATATCTTGAGCAAATACATGTACTAGATACTAAAAATACACTTTTTGCACTTATATAGATAGTAGGCACATGTACAAAGACGTTTGCCGTAGTATATTTGTATATACACACTTACATAGGGTTGGGACACAGCAAAAACTCAAATGTACTACGGACGTATAATATTATGCATCGTAATAATCATATGTACCTATTTGGGTAGCATAACATAGTACAATAAGGCTTTTGACTTTCCGTACGTTACATCAGAGAACAAGAAGATGCAACTTAGTGAATAGTCTCTAGCAACTCGTCCTCTACACACATGTAATATGTATCTGTTCATACATATATGTACTATAATGCTAACTGTTACTTTTCCTACAGCTTAAGATACATGTGTACTTACCCTTTACTTGCCTTCTGTAAAATTTACATTGTGTTGTGCTCTATTGTATTTACACAATGAAATACATCCAAGATCAAGTCTCATCACAAACACTGTCATCCGTTTTATACGTTGAATAGCTTTATGTACAAAAAAATCAACCAAGCTTACATCTATACTTACAAGTCACATTTCATATTGTAAAAATAGACGCTAATGCTTAGCTGTTGGAAAGCTGTACTAACCACTATAAATGTTATCATTTTATCTATTTTGCAATCAGATATATTGATAGATGCCAATGGATACAATTAAGTGATCAAGAATCAGATTTAGCTACAGTAACAGCTACGAGTATTGTATATCAAGTGTAGGGTGCAAAGAGATCCCGGATTACCCCTCTCATGAGGCACGTTTGAAAAAGTAATTCCCAAGAGGCCTTTTGGCTACAGTGCCGAATACGCGAAACCTTGGAATATCTTTAACCCATTAATCCAATATCACTTGCCATTGTTCCTTAATGCATATTAAGCTATTTTTCTGCATTGATTTGCTGTGTAAGTATTCTATGGAATGAACTATGAGACTGGAATGGGAAGTAATTGGTGGGTGTAAATTTGAAATAGGCATACCTGTCATTATTTATGTATTTTCCACTTAGTGCTAAGTAAATATGTCATCAATTGGAAAGAAAAGCGGTATCTAAAATACTTGTGGACAGCATATAAGGGAAAGAATAGCAATAGAGATTGCATGTATACCAGGGAGATTTAACTCTCCTGCCCAATCTCGCATCAAATATTTAATGGGGACACATTGATGGAATCTGTGAGCCTTCTGCTATGTCCGATGGGGTGTTTGACTGTTTGATAAGAATAGGTAACTACATAAACCATAGAAAAAGCACGGAGTGGTTATGGAAAGACATAAACCAATAAATAGCTCTGAAAGTTGACGTTTGGTATTGACAAATATGAAATGTGTTTTCTTTGGGAATTTGGGAAAAGCCATTTGAGAGAAGGTGCAGATAGATAGAGATGTTATAAATTATTTGTAGGATAGTACTATGTTGAGCTATGTGGATCAGTTTATCCGAAAATGCTGAGAATAGAAAAAGGATTTAAAATTTAGGTGAGAGATTTGTCTTGCATTTAGGTCGTTTAGTCGATAAAATTGTTTCCTCGGAGTACATAAAGGAAATGATGCTCAATTTCGACATTGAAAGCCACTTGGAAGAAATCAAAATTCAAAAGAGCTCATAAGTCTAGGAATAGCATGGGGAAAAATTCATATGTCAGGGAAGCGGAGGAGAGATGTGGCAGGTTGATACGGACTGAAAGGGTTAAAAGAGGGTTTTCCGAAGCTCATCGCTCAGCATGCACTGCAAGGAAAAGCGGGTATTGGCCCTGTTTTATAGGGCAATAATTTTAACAATAAGGGATTCCCTATTCTCTGTCCAAATCGGTTTGTTTGGTTTCGCATAGATGCCCATATTTATACAGGGATCCCCATACATAATAGATGTAGCATTAAATATAGATATTCTATATTATTATCATCTTCATTCATGTCTATACATAAAATCGGAATGATTACCTCTGCACATACATTTGACATAAAAGAAACATCGGAAAGGGAATTTCATGGTTGAAGTTGACTGCTCCTCTTCTTTCGGAATTACGACCGAGATATAAAAATAAGGAATAAGTGTGCAAGAATTTGTTGAGGTATTAGTCTGTTGCATGGTCGGTGGCCTCTCTGCCTGGCATGGTCAATTGAATAAACGAGAGGACATAATGGAACAAGACACATTCAACATTGCGTGTTCTTGCAACGCAATTGCATCCCTGGTCCTCGTTCTCTTAACTGCACAGACACATTCAATAATGCATGCACAAAACACACATACATACATGAAACTTTGTCTACTTAAGACTCATGTACATCTCTGCATCCACAAACTCTATTTATGCATCTCTATACCATGATGTGTACGTATTACCTAGCTCTACTGAGTAAATAGTGAAGACTTCTATTGTCTGTAGTTTTATTATAGTCACAAAAGAATTGCTCAGGTCTCCTAAAACTAAAGTTTATATAAACTCCGATGCTGTGAGCAGTAAAGTGAGCAATACTCTCCCTAACCATATAAGTAGCTACAATCTACGACTAAATATGTATATACGTACGTATGTTTCTAAGGTTTTATTTAATAGTTTCCTTGCACTTGGATTTGGCAGTTTCCAATAATATTCTGTACATTTTCTTTAGTGTAAAGATAAATCAGCTCGCTAGGCATAAAAATGAGTTGGGCATAGGTAATTGTACTGTGTGAGTGGGTTATGTATCGAGTCATTTGATTTCACGCCGGAGAGGAGAGTCCGTTCATGGAGTGAGATATATATACTTATTTAGGTAGAGTAGTGCACACGGTAGTAATGTTTGTGAGAGCAAGATGAGAACAAGTAAAGAAAGACTGGAACATAAAAAGAGACAAATGAAGAAGAAATAAAGGTCTGAGCTGAAGCATAGAAGAACAAAAAACGTCATCCACGCCTTAAAAACCATCTGAAGTTGAAGAAGTGATCACGAAATCGGAGGAAACATTTCCCCTCATGTATCACGACATATGGTCATCTTAATTCTGATGAACAACAAATTTTTCGATTTGTCATCCTTTCCACAATATTATCTTCACTCACTCACTTATCTTTTGAATTCCTTCCATCTCTCTCCCTCTCCCCACGTTTACTTTAAGAATAGGCAATGCCTCGACGAAACAGTAATAATAATAAATACCTCTTTGCTTTTGTCAGAGATTCACATCAAGACTGTTCCTTGATATTTGGTTCATAATCTCTCATCTAGCAGTAGAAACTCATCCTCACTTTTCTTCAGATACTCTCCTCTTTCCCATCATTTTCGTCTAACTGTATACAGCCAGCAACCTATTACTACTCTTATTATCATCTAAATACTAATATACAGCCTACCTAAGAGTACTACCTCGCATGGATTCACTAAATCCAACGTGAATTCCCTCGTACCTAATCTTCATAAAATTATTCATTCGTAGACATAGTATTTATGTATTCCAAGCTACTGCTATTTCTAATTTCTTATTTGCAATTACATTCCGACTTCTCAGAGATTCACATCTATCCTCCTCGCTTTTGAAATGTCATTAAAATTTCAGATCGCATAAAACAGGCAAAAAACAGGAGCAAAAAATTTGCAGTCTTCGGAGACGTCGTAAAACAGAGCTCCTTTATCTATTCGTATTGCATTGCTATTGTATATAATTACATGCCATGCACAGATTTATAAAGTACACAGATATTCCTCCCACTACTACTACCCATCAGTAGATTTTCAATGAAAATCTGTGACTATACTTATTTTCCTTCCTTAGCTACTTGGGGGCTACCATTAAATCATTTAGCCGAGCTACTACTACATGAGAGTCCCGTCGAACTGAGATAATCTACGGACGACACGGACTGAGAAAAGGACTCGAGGATGTTTAAGGGTTCCCTGCGATATAATGATCGAATCTCCGAAGGTATAGTGGTCTCTACTAAAAGGACAGTGACAAAAAATATCTTCTGTAATGGATCTCATTACGTAAGTGAAGTATAATAGAGTACTCGTACTTTCTGGTTCTCTGTCAGGGAAATTGTGGGTCGACTTGATTGAGCTCATTTCTATATCATTATTGAAATTATTGGAGAGATCCAAGCCAAGGTGCTAATTATTGCAAGTGGAGAGTGGAACTCAACTCGTGCACATTACTTACTGCAGAGAGCTTGTTGGTTAACATTTCCTATAATCCCTCAGTATCGCTTCTCAACTTTTACACTTTCCATAAAGCTTCAAAAAACTATTAGGCTGGTCTGAAATAATATTATAGAATATTAATGTACCCAAATGCAAGTAGTCAAGCAATCAAGTGCAGTGAGTGGTTGATCTCCGTTTCTAGATTATGTATGTATTATGTGTGTATAAGATGACATGGATGATGGAACAGAGTTGACTTGAGTAAAGTAGTGCAATGCATAAGACGAAAAAATGAGATGCGGACAAGGAAATAAAAAATAGTAGTTCAACTCAGAACCAGACCAGAGGTATATAATATGAAGAGATATGTTTACAAATGAATGTAGAAGTGCATGTTGAGTAACTTTATTACTAATAATAATACGTCCTTTAGTTAGATAGATAGTGACTGATTGTGAGTAAGTGAAACTCAGTCTGCTGATGGGGTAAAAAATTCTTTCACAAAAGAATCGACGTGACACAACGATTAGTTTTGACCAAAGTCGGCTGGCTACTCGATTACAAAGATGCAGAACACTGAATGATATGTCTTTAGTTTGATGTGATGGTAATGTTGGTGGTGAAATTGTGAATGTTTTTTCGTGGAGACAGGGACAGAGGAAGGAAACGATGGGATGATTCCTGCCTCCACTATTATCCCGTCTATACCGAATATATAAGGTATTAAATAGTATATAGAGACATAATAGCAGCCACAGGAAAGGTCCTTCTCCACAAAACGTCCATACGAGATTATCACATCTCTAGAATTACACTTTCTTAATACTGGTATCTACCTATATGTCAGAGTCAGGCCTTCCCGTCTTACTTCTCATATTATTATTAGACAGCTCTTGATAAGCTCAGTAGAATTAAACCACCAAGCTGGCTAAGACCACACATTGATAACATTCTACTGTTAGACTACTATAATATTATACCATATTTTCTTATAAGATTAAGAGCAGTTATGATTTCGTCCTTCCTATACTGTGTTAAAGGATTTGTCGAGAAAATACGGTGTAGTACAGGTTAGATTGGGGCCTAGTCGAGTAGAACAGTCAAATCAGCCAAACCGTGCATCCCGACAAATAAAACAGTGATGAAAGAACGGGTTACATAAGTACAAATCACATTACGCTAATAATAATGGTAAAATCATACAGAGGTATTACTGAACACAATCGCTTACGAAACGAAGGACATTTCAGGCATACTGCAAGTCAAATCACGGCAGCAGAAGCAATTCCCTCAGACAGATCGGTTACCTTAAAATTAGCTCTTCTGTAGCTAACAATAAGTGATACTATACAGATAGGTACATTAGTATGCCATGACGAGAGAGACGGGAGAGTCAGACAGATGATGATGATGCTCGCTCACATCTCACTCACTCAATACCGACTGATCCTCCCTCACCCTCATTATTATTGAGCTCCGTTGAGCAAATTTAATTTCAATTAACCACACTATATAATGTCTCTATCAATGGCGAGACAACTTCTTGCCGAACCGACCTCATATCCACCTAAGGAATTTCATTCATCAGTCTATCTCCATATATTATCTCCTTAATATATCTTCCTGAGTCAATCCACCTGTAGGCTTGTGTCTTCCATACATCTTTCAATACTTCAATAATCCACAAAGAATGTCTTTATAATTCAAAACAAAACGTTTCCAAATAATATTGATCTAAGTTTGACTAAAATGTAAATTTATCAATTTTTCTTAATGAATCTACGGAAATTAATTTACCGAGTATGAAATTACAGTTATTAGGTAATATTATAATTTCCATAAGGGTTCCATAAACTCATTAATGTACCCAAAACTAGATATACATAATCGATATTACTATACTGTTGATTAAGCCAGGAACAACTGTTCATAGTAGAATTGTGTAAGATGTTTAATAAAATAATGCCAATAGTAGATTGCAGTATAAATGTAGTAGCATAATGGAAACTTGATTTGTGTGGGGACAATGAAAAGGAAAGGTCTGTCTACACGGAGGTCCTACAATCTTAGAGCATATAAAATGAAAAAGATGTCCACGGTTAATAAAGACGCTGGGTTAATGGTGCAATATAGATAGTAATAACATGAGTGAGTAGCAACAATTTCTGAGAGCGATTATACGAGTACCATATTAACAATGATGGATTGGGAGGAAGAAGGGAAAGAGCACGGGTTGAAATGATTGTTGCTGTGAGTAGAGAGAGTAATAAAATAATTTCCGTGGATCTGTGCACAGAAGAAGACTATAGGTAATATGCATATGCCCTCTAAGATATTAAATGGCCGAGGCAGAAAAAGTGAGTCTTATGCATGAGTTTTGTTAAAATGTAAAAATGCGATGATTTGTTTTGGTATAAAACAATTGTTGTTGGTGAGTCTGAGCATTAAGTTGGTTGTTGGGTATCTCGTAGCTACATAGGATGAGCTGACAATGAGAAGAAACAAGTGAGTGGATGTCTGTCTGTATATAATCTGCATTTCCCAAGAAAAGTTTCCTCGGGACGGAGGAAATCGGAGAAGGGCAATGACAAATAAAAGATAATACATATGTACAATGTAGAGGATAAATGAGACTATGAGAGCGGCTACTATTAGAGTCCCTTCAATGAATGGTTATGATGGGAAATTGAATTATTTAACGACGCATATAAAACCAGAATGTCCTTAGGAACTGAACGGAATAATTGTAGAAATGGCTTGCTATTGATATGGGAATGTGCGACTTTTGTACTCAGCATGATGGTAGGATGATGATGGTGATGATGATGATGGTCTCTCTTCTGTGTAACTTGCCATGCCATGCTGAGCAAGCCGAGTCGATTCTAATTCCACATAGCGACTCAAAGTCAAAGTCAACTCTCTCGCAGTTGCATTACTTATTATTATTATGTTTCATTCCTCTGCTGCACCTTACATGTCTTACACTAATTCAGAACTATCGCAGATAAATGAATATGCAGTAATAGTATTAAATATTACTGACATCAATAATAAATACGTAGGTATTTTGTATTCAAGTGTACGCATACAATAGTACATACTTGCTTAATGTGTATGGACTTGTGTAGTAGAAGAATAAAAATATTTAGTTTAGATTAGTTATCCGTGGAGTCGAGTCGACGGCAGTTAATTCTTTCATTTGGTTATAGAAGTGAAGTTATGCCAACAAAACAAGTCATCGTTGTGGAATAGTTTATGCATACATACTTATATATAGTTGTTTTGCGATTCTTTCCTTTTGGTTTGGTTGACTGTAGAGAAACGTTATCCTCTCCATCTATCTGTACCCATCCATCCATCCAACTCTTTTTACTGAAATGACTGACTGAGTGAGTATGAGCCAATGAACATTTTTTGTATATTGCCCAATTAAAATCGGAGAAAGGATATTCATTACAATGATAGATATCTAATATTTAACTGCGACCGGAAACTGTTTGAGTTGACTTGACTTGACTCGCTTAGTGTGTATGTTTATTATATTCCATTACGGAGGGAGCAGGCAAACCTAATGATAAGTAACCTACAACCTACCTACATAATATTGTTGTACTGCACTACTTTATGGAGTGAGTGAAATGGAACAGGTAAGTAGCTTTAGCTATAACTTCATACCGGATCGCAGTATTACTACATACACAATCTACATTATAAAATAGTGCTCGTATATCGTAGTAGCATACCCAACTATTTATTTTGTAGTAAGTGAGTAATGGTATATTGATGTGCACTGATATTACAAATATGTATAGCATTGTGAATACAAGACGAATAATAAGTCAGAAGAAGACAACATATTTTTTATGAGGGAGTAAAGAGCATTGCTAGAGATAGAGTAATTCTATTTATCATATACACAAATACTATATGTAGGAGAGGAAAGGTAAAGATAGTTGATTTGTTTTTCTGCGACCTGACTTGGTAGAATGCAGACAATACAATTTGCTTGTATCAGTATCTTTAGAACATTAACCACAACAGACTAACTACTATTTGGATAGATAAATACAAAAAATACCGAGTCGAAAATAAAATAAAATGAGTTTAATGTATTACAGAATAATAGGATATTCATATTGTGTGCATGTAAGCAATTTTATTAGCAAGAATAGGATATGCTCACCTGCTATGTATGTATGTAGTATGTATGGGATGTATCTACTTGCA
>JABASH010001490.1:0-25771 GCA_019776445.1 Tomocerus maximus | reverse complement strand
ATCCCTTTATAATCTTTGGGAAAATCCATTCTTCCATAACGCGAGTAGAAAATGTCTACAGAAAAATATACTAATACAATGATGCAGAAAACTGAATTTGTTTTGCTTAATTTTTAGCAATGAAAACGTTACGTCTAGGTTCACCCTCTGGTACAAGGCAATTAATAATTTATAGAATGTACCAAACATATTAAGCTACATAATAAGGGTGGACGGTATAATATTAGTCTCTTGGATTAAATCCAGTTTCCATTTACGTCACTTTACATGTACATTTAATTTTACCACTCTGGGAATAAAAATTCTTTTGTTGAATACGCATTAGTCATTTTCCAATACTGTTACTAAATTGCAACATAAATTGCTTTTAAACTGGCACATCTCATTCATTGGGCTCTTTAAAGTTTCCATGTACATACATAATATACAATGTACAGTGTAACTTGTAATTTACATAATCTATATGATTGAGGTATTACGTCCCCATGCAGCCTCATTAATTTTTTTGCTTTTCTATTTTATCAACACTAAATTTTATCATTTTGACTGCATTTGGAATTCAGTGCAGCCTTCAAGGTCGGAGTATTTTTAAAATAGATATGTGAACATGTACTTAATGTTGAACTATTAACACATTTGTGAAATGATTCTCTTATCTTTTGCATTTTTTTTTATATATTTATTAGAATTATACCAAAGACTAAGTAATACAATTTAAGCCTCAGTCATGGTTAATGATTAGCAGGTATAGGACTCGACGTGTGGTAAAGGTACTGTATGGTATGTGTGTGTGCATTGTAGATATTTTTATACACAATACATAGTATACTATACAATGCAAATGGGCTTATCATAACTTGTAAATGTTAAGTTATGTGCGAAATACTGAAAAAACCAATCTCTAATACCAAAAGTGTATAGAGAAAATTGTTTAGGACAATTCGGAGTCAGAGGAGGGACCAAAGGAATCTAGGATATTGGAAAGACACAGCGCAGTGTAACAGTAACATCTTCTCATTCTTCGATTTGTTCATTTTTAAATCCAGCTGTGTGACCTTGGATATTGTTCAAAGGTTCTTGCAATAGAAGTAACGGACAATGCATGTCCACCTCTTTAGGCCCTTCCTGTTTGAGCCATCATTTCCTTGAAATGCCTCCTGGATTGCAAATAAGTCACGGCTTCTGTAAATTCATAAATTTTGTTTCATTAAAGAAAACCTAATGCATAGTTACACCAATACTACAATCAATAGTGAACCCCATTGCTAATTCGACTAACTTTAATGAGTGTATTGTAAGTATATGTACCTTGATAAGTGTTAGGAATAACAGCAGGAATGGGGCGTGTTCCAGATAAATTACTAATAAACGTGAATTGGAAAACGTTTGTGACATCCTTTTTCCCAGTTCCAGGGTTAAGTACTTCTGCCTATTTTAATAAGTATATTATAGTCATCTTACAATACATACAGTTAGTAGTTACATATCTCTTATAGTTAGAAGTGTATTACCATTACAGGAAGATGGATATAATTTTCCTCCACGTAACCTACCTATTATTCATTGTTAACATGTTACTCTTTCAAAGACACGAAAAAATGATAGACATGGAATTGGGAATTGGAGGATCACTTACCATGGCCCTAAAACGCAGAAGACTTCCAATCTCAACTGGCTTCCTGAACGAAATATCATCGATGTCTAGCAGCCTGGGTCTTTCCTGGCTAAAAAATTAAACTGACGGTGAAGACGAAGTCTCTATTATACATAGTTTGATGTTTTACTTTACATATACAACGTTACCTGTATAAAAAAGCACTTGAGTGAGCCAATTCCATTGCTTGGCGCATGATAAATCCTCCAAAAATTTTATTGTACCTGTTTCGGTACTATAAATCACATCAAAGAGATACAACTTTAAACGGTTGAAGTAAAATTAAGGTTCATATTATCTAGATTACAGTATAATCTCATTCTTACCTGTGGGTGACATAAATACAAAGTATTTACAACTGTTTTTTGCATTGCTCTGGAGTTCGGTGGCAGTTTAGGGGACTTCCATCCTGCATAATCTGGGTTCATTGTCGACATGAATATATTGTGTATTATGTCCCTTTCTTCTACATTTGGAGGTTTTCGTATAAGGGATTCTTGTAAAGCCATTTTTCTTCTGAAGTTTCTGTCTAGATGATACATACAAAAATGATAAGCAATAAAATTAAATAGTTATCACAGCCAGTATAGACAGATCATGTTAATCAACCATTTGACCAGAATATGTTTATAAAAATGTTGCTTGGTACCTTCTCCCTGTTTGATAAAAGCTGCTTCTTCCGGTGTATCAGCCACAAGGGGGTTGACTAGAGCGGATCCTGCGTTAATGGGATTTCGGGCGACTAAAACAAAGACAGCTTCTGTTATCTTTTTATACTGACCATTCTTGTCCTTTTGATCCAGTTGAATACTAGCTTCTAAAGATGTCTTTCCCACCCAGGATACATGGCCTGACATTCTTATATCTTCCTTTGTCTGCGTTAGAGAATTTAAGCTTTTTATGTTTTTCGGTTAGTACAATAATTATTATGATTGATCACATAAATACATTTACCCAGGACTATTTTTAATTTTTTAATGACATACCGAAATAGTTTCGGAGGGTAGATGTATGCTATCCACTAATCCAGTAACAATAGAGTATGGATTTGCTTTTCCAACCGATTTCGGATTCAGTATGTGGGCAACGCATACCCAAACTAGCAAAGGCAAGCATTTATAGGTCCATTAATATTATGGCATCACGTTTAGTTAGAAAAGTGAAATTTTATAATGCTATACAAACGCTATATTATAGTAAGTTGTATAAATTGTAAGGTAGTAATAGAACCTGCAAAAACATCCATATCTTCCAATAATCTTCCTATTCTAACATTGCCATCAAAAGTAATATAACGATTTCGCAACTCTGAATTGGTCGATACTGGTATAATAGCACTTGCAAAACTATCCTTCATTCTTCTTGGCGGTAATTCGCTTTGATCTTTAGGTAAAAGGTCCATTAATAATTTCCGCGCTTCTAATGTATCGTTTACTCCTCCTGGACTGTATTCCACGGTGTTGCCTGCACTTTTAGTGAAAGCGTCAATGACTAGAATTTGACAAATACATTCATGGTCAATTTTAAATGCAAAGAAGGAATAAGTAGGGAACCAATATGTAATATAATTTGAAAATAATCGTTTTTGTACAATACCATCCTGATTTGTCATAGTTGGCACAAGATCCTGATTTGGCTTTATAAAAAGAGAACGATAACCTGCTGGGACGCGGACGGGGACGCTGGTATTCTTGCATTGCAGAATATTCAGATGCGAAGAATACCCAATGCGAAAGGTACAAAGTAACAATTTTCTGAAATAATTTTTTTAAACCAAAAAAGTTAAGGAATAAGGCCAAGAATAGTAATTATCTCTTCCCCAATTCGACGGGAACCACGTAAATATCCTTGATTTACAACAATAAAGTTTCCAAAAAGTCATTGTTCAATTTTACCTGGTATTTAGCATTTTAACTATGCAGTGCAGGTTTCCGCTACCCTATGACTGTTTCAAGTGTTGCGAAAACCACACTAGAAGACTAGGTACTGCTATCTTACAGATATTTTACAACAGCTACAGATTTCTGTAATAAGTAGCATCAAAATGCCAAGCTATTATACATTGTCTATTGCCTATAGACTTGTATGTCTAATAAAATGTTATTTCGGCAGAAAAATGTCAAAGTTACCGTATACAAGTGTAGCCATTCGCTAATATTTGCATTTTTCTGTGCACTGGCCATTATTTCTACTGATCCATGCGGTATACTGGGTTGCACTGGACATTGGACCCTCACGGTTGCTTTTGAACACGGTATATTAGTCTGAAGTAGTAACAGTAATAAATGGCATGTTAGGATTCAGTCTAGGAGTAAGCTAGGCTAACTTTTTCTGCTCTTAAAATCGTCCTGACGTCAAAGAATTTGAAAAATAAATAGGTACGATACACCGACTTGTATTAAAGAGTTTGAATTGAAATATTCATGCAAATCATAAATGAAAGTTAATAAGCATTATATCGATAAAATTTTAAGCTGTAATACGGAAAATATCCTTACATTTAGCAACTAGTCCTACTAATGTTGACACATTGATACAAATTCCTCCTCGTCCCGGTCTGTTCTGAAAATAGTCATGCGGTCATGCCAATACATACTTCCTCACACACTCCTACAAAATCCCATCCATAGGTATACAGTCAAGACTTTGGTAATCCATATATATAATCTATATGCTATCTGCACGCATAAGTACGCGTGCTTCAACGCTACGATACGGTTGAGTTCTTATAAACATCCTTTAGGCTGAAATGTTAGGTGTATATCTATACAGATTGCAAAATTACTTTTATATAGCCTACCAGACAGTCTAGACTCCCCACCAGAGACCACAACCACATCCTGACATCCTAAAAGAATACATAGCTTCAGCTATAATTTTAACTTAATTTTACTGGCTAATCTTGGATGTAGTTTGTATCTTTTCGTACTTTTTTTTATGTCGTCACTGTGTTTACGTTTGGTTTGTGCTCTCAATATCTGCAAAAGTCTCAATCAAAAATCTCTTACATAAACGAAATCTGTTTAATCTGGCTCTTGCTCGAAAAAGCATACTCAGGAATTATTGATATGTATTTACAGAGTCACTATTATAGTGAGCCTCCGGTCTTCGGTTTTGCCCTATTGTTCTATTTCCTTTAATAAGTAGGTGGGAAGTTCTCATGAAACTTATCTACAATCTACAAAATAATTAAAAATTTAAATCTCTTAGAGACAGTTTCTCACACTATCATTTAGTTTATTTCATCGTTTCCTTATCTAAACTGCATTTTATTTCCAGATTAGTATCTAGACCAGAGGACACTTATGCTACTTATTCCTTATTATACTTTTTCGAAACTGATACATACTTAATAACATTTTTGCAAACTTTTAAAAATTGATACACTTTTTCCAAAAAGGAGTTTTTGGGTCTAACAAAAGTATTCTATTTCATGTGCAGGGGGAATAATTTTTGCATGCTACATAATAATACGAATATTTCACATGAAATTAGATATGTATTTCAAAAACGCTTTTGATCTATCTGTATTACCATGTACAAGAAGATTTATAAATGAAAGATGCAAATAAATATTAGTAGTATTTCTGTTTATAAGATCCGATTTCATATTACATTCATCTGAACATTTATGGCATTTTTTGCGATTAGCAATGATGGTAACAAGAACAAGTATTAATGACATTATAATTTACATAATAATTACTACATCAGTATCTAAAAGGTGTGCACCGTGACTTATTGACGAGTTTATTTTTTTGTCACAAGGTACAATATTGAATATCTGCAATATATAAGTAATAGTACGGGTTTTTAAGAGTCAAACAATTAGTGTCCATATTTTGTTATAGGTTATGTTAATTTAGATTAGAACTACTATTCATCTATAATTACAAGTTGAAACATAATCATCATTCTCATGATGCAGACATTCATATCTCATAGTGTATCATTAGATATTATTTGACTATAGTATTGTCTTTTATGTTTTGTGGGTATGTAAATGGTTGTAGAATGTTACGAAGTTTAATGATAAAATGATCAGTTTCTTGAAGTGTGTGGACCTATAATCTCAGGTCTGAGCTGAGGGTATACAGAATTAGAAAGAGTCCAGGTAGAGCAAAGAATGATATAGGAGGATGATCACCTGTAGGTACATTGATAATGAATAGAGACGATGCAGAGCAGGGAAGCAATGTTACTGACATTGCAAGCATCACATTAACTCAACAGATCTGTGGCGTAATACAGAATTGATTAGACATGGTCACGGAATAAAAATGAATCTCTGTGCTTTTCTACATGTGCTAAATCTAATCCCATCCAAACCCAGCTACTTTCTTGCTATAGTGCATAAACTGTAATTAACTACACAGCAATGGTAGCCGTAGGTACTGTTACAGTGCATCTCCTTACGTCAAGTCTTAGGCACTTTGGACAATGGGATCTTCCAGCATGAAAACATTTTAGATGGAAACAGCTAGCACATTTCGGACATCGGCTCACACGATTGATTTGGAAAGGAAATAGAATGTCTCCTCGTTTGCAAATCTCACATACGAATCCCAATTGCTTGCAAAGCTATTCACACAGAAGAAATATAAGTTTATCAATTGAAAATATTAATCTGTGAAAAGCTTGAGAATATTTACCTCGCATTCTAATACATGATGCACAGCTCTAAGGATAAAATCTTTTGTTTTCAACGGAAGTCCTGTAGAGAATCGCAAATGGACCAGGTCTTCCAGAGAATATAAATCAACATCTGCTGTGTAGTATGTAGGAAACTTGTCTAATTCTTTATACAGCCTGTGCAAACAATAATTAAATAGTACAGATAAATGGACCTATAAATATTTTAAGAAATCTGTTCTCGGTAGTAGTGAGATTATAGCATCTACAACTTGACGTAAAATGGACAATGTTAAAATAGTGTTAATTCTAATGATATTGATTTTTATAAAGTCCTTACTCTGAAGCAGCCTTGCAGTTCTTTAAGTAATCGATTAGGTAACCTAGTTGAATTCTATAATTTCGGAAATTATTTAGCTTCACTTTACGATTAAGGTGTGGATTGATTGCCAAAACATTGTAAACTGGATCGGACTGAAGGCTTTCTAAAAGAGTAGCACTGAAATTTGAGACCATGTACCTGGAAAAGTATATAAAAAGGATTGTAATGAAAACGTATAAAACTTTGAATATCATGACAAAATGTTTTCACTAACGGACTGAAGTCCCATTTATGAATGACGTAAGAAGGAATTCTAGCTTTCTTCAATGTATGACATCCTGTGCAGAAATAACGGCCAAGGTAGTTACAATATCGAAGAGTTGACGTGTACTTTGGATCTATTTTCATTCCGCATCCTGCACACCGAAACTTTTGAGCCTCCATCAAATTATGCAAACTGTTAAATTAACAAAGAAACAATTATTCTTTGTTTACTAAATGTATGAATTGTGAATTCCGTTATTTAATGGGTCACGAACACCTATTACTTCAAGCTAGACTTATTTATGATGAATGTGGGAATTACTTTGGTGGAGGATGAATTGTAAATATAATTTGAGGTCTCGGTGGTGCCCATGTTTCTGTTCCCCGTAATCTCATTGTTTTATCAATAGTTCCAACAGAACTTCCTTTTCCATTTCCGCTGTAGTCACTTTCACTCTCTGAGGCACTCGTTGTCCAGTTCTTTGGTAAAGGAAGTAGATTTTGTGGCGCTTCATGTTCACTGACCAGCCATCTCAACTCAGAGGCAGGAGGAAGATGGGCATCTTTCATTTTTGCATTTCGAAGTAGATTTAAGGCAACATTTTCCGCTGAGAATGAAGAAGACGCTATATCTTCCTCTGCCGATGTAATTGATGAGGCACTTGAAGTTGCTTCTGTTGACATTATTATGAAATGAAATAACATATATTATATAATATGCAATAATTTCAATTCTTCATGCCTTCAAGCTTGCTTAGTACCTGTTGTTGAGATAATACTTTCACTCTGTCCTTCAGACCCCAATTTCTTATAACGTTGTTTTTTCTTTAAATAAGCTGGTGGTTTTCTCGGTTGCTGCTTCCAATACTCAAACCTGTTGAGGAAATTAAATCATGGTGGTTCAATTAAATTGAATAGCTACCCGTATTTTGATTATCAGCAGGAAATTGATTTTAGACGAACAACTAACTCGGATTCTTCAGTTTCTGTATGCACAATGGGTGGTCGCGGAAATTTTTTCCCACTGTAATACTGTCTTTCTCTAAAACTCCCACGGACGGTTGTTCCAAACATATCTTCTATTTTCTTCGCTTTTTCTTCTTCACGAAGTTGTGCTAATTTTTGTTGAACTTTCAGTCTTTCAAATGCAGATATAAGAGCTTCAGAAACATTAAAATGGGCGTTTTCTCTGTCTAATTCAGGCATTGTTTCCGATAGAGATGACAAAAATGAGGTGAGCGATTGTCCTTTTTGCGGCAACGGAAAATTTCCGAGTGCAGGAGGTTCTACATATCCACCAGATTCTAAAAATGATTTTACTTTCTTGACCTTGACAAAGCTTTCATCAGACTCAGATTTCAGCACTGGATAAACAACAGACTTAGTGCTGGGCTCTCTCGACAATGGAGAAACAATAGGAACGGTTAACTTTGACTGTGTGCTAGCAGATACTCGGTTATACAACGCTGCGTCAGGAAGTTGCAAAATATTTGGCGGTGAAGTGGCAGGAGAGCCATGGCCGTAGGCATACGAAAATTCAGGAATATTTGCAAGAGATTCTTCTTCTGTGTCAGTGGCATATTGTATCAGTTTTGGTTGAGCTTGAGCAGCAGTTACTTGACTACTATTTTCTTCTCTTGGAGATTCAAAAACTTCATCTTTGAGACTTTTCGGACTTTTCTCGCTAATACTAACAACTGTGCTACTTGCTACTGGCGGACTGGAAGTAATATTTATGGACGTGGTTACTGGGATCCCACTTATAGGCATTTCAAAGGCTGGATATTTCGTTGCGACTGCAATCTGTAAAATTCCCAACATATTCCACAAAATAATTAAAATCTATGTACATAATATAATGATAAATTATTCCTAATTTTTGAGAATACCGAGTAGAATGCGGAACAAGATTGTAATTTAATGAGATTTATAAACGAAAATTACCTTTTCGGACGGAATATTAATGACAGCTTCCAAGTCTCTGCTTGCAAGCGCATGCAAACACTTCAGCAGGGCTTCGAATAGATTCTCATCAAGGAGAAAGGCCCAGTCATAATAAAAGTTCTTGAAATCTTGCTTTTGTAAGAATAACGTTTTACTCAACGAATGATTTGTCAATCTGTTAAAAACAAGTAGGTATACTTATTTGTACAAATAACGATGAATTGTAAGAATAATTGTAGATTCTTAAAGTAAATATTAGATCTGTAGGTAGGTACTTGGAAATTATTTTCTTTATCAAGCAATGTCAACAAGCGACATTTTTTCTTATCAACTTATATTGTTTGTAACTGTAAACCATAGTGCAAACGGTTCTAAATTCCTTTTTTATTTTGTCTCAAAGATATTTTCTATCAGTATAGTATATCAATTCTACTACAATTCTACGTTTTTTTGACTAATTTTATCACTTACGGTTGTTTACCAATTTGATAAAGATTTGATCCATGAGACAAATGGCTGAACTGGGACCATTGAAACAAAGATTTCCGCAGGACATTACTATTATTCGACTTTAACTTAGCAAGCTATAAATTAAAATTGCTTTCCTGAATTATTCAGTGTCTTGAAGAACAAAAAATATGCAGACATTTGATGCATATTTATTGGCTCACTCACAAGGAAAAAGGAGAACAAAAAGAAAATGTGAAAACTATTGTATGGAAAATTGTTCTATAGGCAAATAAAATTATTACACTCCGCAATTTGAAATGTTTCTCATCTAATCTCAAGTGAGCAAGTGATATGCCTAGCCAACCGAACCCGAACCAATGTGAGTTGTCAAAATCTACAGGTATCTACTTTTCATGAGAAAATCTATGCACTATCACGCACCCACACAAACCCTTGGCAGTCATTTAAGAATGTAATACTTTATTGTCTTAAAGTTAAGGAAGGTATTGAAAATAAACTTACGACTCTTCCAGCCAGGTGTCAAATGCTGCAAATGAAGACTGGTTGAAAATCTACATATCATATCAAAAACCAACAAGATTAAACTAAGTAAATAAAATTCATAGGAGTAAATATTTGAACACTAGCTGTCTGTGGTAATGTTGTTCTACATTCTACACATTTCATCATTCTGCATAAAGTAGATACTAAAATAATTCCACAACACCCCTTTAGTATACTAGTTGTGTCATATTTCCTCTATACTGCCTATTATTGTCCCACTGAACTGCATTTATATCAGAGCATAAGTAAAATACATATTCAGTTGTATATTTTCATGGCTCATGGATTTTTGCTTTACAAACATGATTTTATGGTTACAAAAATAAGGATTACATATTGAAAAACACTTTCTAAGTGTTACTGTACATAATCTATATCTGTATCTCAAGTATCTCCCCATATCTGATACAAGGACTTAAAAAAGTATTGACTTAAACTTACTATCTTCTTTCAATGTATACTTGTATATACATTTACGTAACTATTTAAATGTACTATCCCCGTACATAATTGACATAAACATTTGATAAATGCTGAATAGACTTACTAAATGATGCTTTATTTTTGCTCCGTGACGGAGAATAGCTTTAATCCTGGAGTGTAGATATCTTAGTCCACTGTGAAGAACGTAAACGGATTGCTTGAAAACACATACATCTAAAAGGACCTCAATTGTGCGAATGAGGTTATCTAAAAGCAATTTGGGACATTCCAGTCGTTCATTGTGTACTGCATTTAATGCCATTGACCCCACATACGTGGAAATGCAGATTAATTAGTATAAGACACACACATGAGCACTCGCACTGAATTACAACACCTGCATTGTGTTATTGTGTAAACGACTTTTATTGCGACACTCATACCCATTCATATCCTATAGATAACGAGGGAATTCATGCTTCGAGTAGAGATTATTCTGTTAAATCAAAGAAAATAAATATCTCAAACTTTGGAAAATTAAATACTTAAAACATTGTACTTGGATTTATTTTTGTCACAATTCTAAACTGATAGACCTGAGTATTGAAAGAAGAATGCTTTACGAAACCCAAGTTAAACTCTCTGGGAATTTGGCTTTACATTGCTTTGGTAGGTACTCCCATAAAAATAGGGTATCACAAAAGTTCATATAATGCATAGGTAAGGTTCTTTAATTTAACTT
Source organism: Tomocerus maximus (assembly GCA_019776445.1). Taxonomy (NCBI): domain Eukaryota; kingdom Metazoa; phylum Arthropoda; class Collembola; order Entomobryomorpha; family Tomoceridae; genus Tomocerus; species Tomocerus maximus. The sequence goes on along the minus strand of JABASH010001490.1, from coordinate 14,776 downwards.
CCGGTTTCCTTTCAATGAAAATACCATCGCCGACTTTTTAAACTTTAGTTTGTTACCCTGTCATTCACATACATAGCTACCTGTACTTATACAGTATTGTTTATGTAGTAATAGAAACTATAAAGCTACTAGTATTTAGTTCGTAGATATAATGATCTCAAATGATTGCAGGATATCATCGTGTTTGTGTGACTTTGTGACAGTTCTGAAACTTGATGAATACTTTTACATATTGTGTATACGATTTTATAAGTAGGTAGCTATAACTATCACTTAGTTGTTAATAGCAGTCATTTTGGTTAGGAGTTATTTTCACATATTTTCAATTAGAATGATCACTGTGGCTTTTATTTATGTCCATTTTTTATATCTTTTCTAAGATTTTCACGAAATTAATTAGTGACTTGAGTTTTAACTGGGCTGAATTCGTTGGATTCATTCGATGTATACGGAAATGTAACAAAATAGTGTGCAGAATCTTAAGAAAACATTATTCTTTTTTGCGATTAGTGTGACTTGAAAATCGCCTTAGTCCCATTTTCGATAAAATCCGTATGCATCTTATATGGATAAACAAAATGAAAAAATGTACCTAAAGTATATACTGGAATAATCCGGCCGGATAATCTTTAAAAGTCAATATTAGTCGAGTTCTATGTGTCCCTTACTGCTTGTTTTCTTTAAATATGTTATTTGTAAATGTTCCAGTGTTTGAATCTTTGTATGACTGTTTTGTATGTGGATTGTGTTTGTCAATGTATGCATTAAATGCATATAAGTGATGTTTTTCCTTTCCATTTGATTGCTAGTGAATGAGTGATTGTAGGAGGATACTGTGTTATTTTCCTCAGCTGTTTAAACTTGGAGTCATAACTTATTTTGCGCAAAGTTCGAATCTAAGGAGTATAGAGTATAATAGAGATGACATTTACATAACTTTTTGTGATTTCATGTTCATTTCTGTCTATAAGTGCGTGATCCTCATCTTATTCTATATTTCTTTCACTACTGTGGCTAAAAATAGTTGAAATAACAGGATATTGATTAAGCTTTTCGTCTTTGTTGTTTGTCACTAGAAACCCCGAGATTTAAATTCTTCTCCGATTTTGAGATACTACAGACAAAAATAATATCTGCATGTCACAGTCGGATAGTTCTTCTGATAAATCTTGTGAAGTCTGCGTTTGGGTGTACAACGCTTCAGAGAATATGGTGCAGTCCATTGGGGCGAGTTAAAAATTCGAAGAATTTGATTTAAAAAATAATTTTAAAAGAAACTATAAGGTCCGACTTTCGTCGATTGACAATGTGTTAATTTTGAAATGGGGAATGTGATTAAATATTTTTTTCTGTGACAAATTACATTTTTAGGATATCTTTGGACAAGGGTATCAGCTGATTACACCATTTCTCAGAACCGTCATTGAAGTCATGCCGGGTGGCGGAGGAACAAATGGTAAAGTCCAAAAGGAGATTGCTAAGAAAAGTAAGGAACTGGTCGCAACAACTCCGAAAAATGGGAAAAATGGTTTGGCCAACTTGCCATTCAATCGAAATTTCGTCAGACTTGCTGGAATCTCGGGGGCATTGGCAGTCGGCTTAGGTGCTTACGGTGCGCATGGTAGGTCAACTAACTATATCTTCACCAAGTTTTTCATTGGAAATTGGAATCATTTGATTGAAAATTTTTAACATTTTTTTGAAATTTGGATATTTCTTTTCAGTTATTATGATCAACGAAAATATTCCTGAAGGACAGAAACACTCATTCAGAACTGCCAATATGTATCATTTCATTGGAACTTTTGGACTCGTTGCTTCTTCCTTGTCAAGATTTCCAATTGTGGTAAACCCAGACCACCAAAATTAACTTTATATTGATAAAAATTGTAAATAGTACAATTACGACCTCTAGGACGATTTAGATTAATAGATTTATATATAGACAGAGACACATAGCCATATAATCTTACAGTTAGAGACTGCAAGCTACCAAGTCTTATAAAATGGTGTAATACTAAACACCTTGGAATTGTATACCGTAGTCCGTAGTGCTAAAAGTTAATCTTGGCTATTAGAGTAGAGAGGATTAGATGGGAAAATGTATATTACAACAAAGAATCTCTCTATACAAGAAAAGAGTGCATGTCTGTTCATTAATTGTATGTATAATATAACTATCTGACCTAAAGTCTTACTACAGTTATTTAACAAATAAATTATGTAAGCTATAAGTTAATTTTAAAAATTAATCTGATTTACCTTTTTCAGTCGGGAGCGTTGATGGCAATCGGAACTACCGTGTTCTGTGGAGCTTGCTATTATCATGGTTTAACTGGGGACCCGTCGGCAAACAAATTTGCCCCGTATGGTGGAACAACTCTCATTGCAGCTTGGTTATCTCTTGTACTTTAATTTGGACTTCCGAGCTCTTGAAAACATTGGAAAATTGCTATATTATGTACTTTCGATGACAAGAAGTGGAAATCTCTATATTGACAGTTCGCACTATAATAATAAGTAGTGTCGCTCTTCTTGATATTAGTCAATTTGTTTGTACTACGTCAATTGTGTTGTGCATAGCATACCTATTGTTGTTTTCTGATTCTGTATTCAAATGTAGATGTATTGTAGTGTCGTTAGTAATTCTAGGCACTTTAGTTAAATTGTTGTGTAATTTCGTTTACACAAATGTATTTGTGATTGTACTCAAGCAAGGACTTGCATGATGTGTACTATGTACACAATACACAAGCAACTACCTATTTATTTACATATAACTCTAATAGCCTCGCGTATAGAATTAGACCTTGTAAATAAATATTTAGACTTTATGTTAATTAGACAATTTAGTTACATGGACAAGCATGTAAGTAAGTATAATATGTAATGTAGAATGTTGTGTTTATTTAAAGTTATCTTTATTACATATGTTATACTGTATGCAGTATCATAATAATATGTTTGTTCAACAAGTAGATCGGATGCTTTGGTTGCTTGTTGTGTTGACTAAATCTTTATTATCAAAGGAACCTGGTAGTAAGACCATCCTGTTTAGTGATTGTGATGTAAAAAATTAATTTAAGTCTGCTCACTAGAATAACTTCAATAAGTTGTAATGTAATGTAACTGACAAAGATGAAATAAAATATTAGAGTATGCTGTTGCTAAAAATGATTTCTCCGTTAGTATCGATCATTTTAGATAGAATTTATTTGCATATAATATAGTTGTACTTTAGGACTTTAACATAGCAAGGAAAATTAAATAGTAGTAAATTGTAAATGACTCTCTTTATATAGCTACTTACAAACAAGTAATTTTCTTTCTCTGCCTGTAAGGTATCACGTTAAAATAGAGAAAATAGTTCATTATTTTATTATACGCAAGAACCCTTAGGGCTGTCTATGTAGAAATACATACTTTAACCCTAACATACTCAATTTTATAGTCTTAGTTGCTTTACTAAATTTTAGAGTATTTTAAAAGAAGCTGTAACTTCTGCCATTCTGTCCCATAAAGTCTTGAACTCTACACTCTACCCCAGAGTCCAAATAGTCCAGAGTAAATACATTTATGCATTTATTTTTCATTATTTTTTTGGTCTGATTTCCTTATATCTGTACTATTCTTGTCATGTCATGCTAAATACGATGCACTGAGACTGACTGATGCACTATTATATGTAATACCATGTAGTTACACAAAACATACATTAGCTCAGAAAGAGTGAGTGAGTCCCACAATCCTATGTAGTAGTAAATAGGAGTGTATTAGCAGCTCCGTGTAAAATCTGAGTTTACCCTCGGAGTTTCAGATGGCAGTTACTGTTTGGAAATAATTCCTCGCTCCACACAGCTATCTGTAACTTGCAGTTAGAAGTCTATCTTTCACTCAATAAGATGAGGATTTTAACAACAAAATGTATGTTCTAAGATGGTCCTGTCCTAAGCCCTAACCTTAACGTAAATATGTACCTTCACATGCAATTTTAATTGCTATCGTAGCAGGATATTAATTTAAAGTAAAAGTACATTATTGTCACTATTAATTCACATAAGAACTCCAAAGGGAGTGAAATAGGTGTCAACTGATTGAGTTTCTTTGCTTTATACTGAATATAATAATACTGCATTACCTTCAGGATAGCTCCGCAGTTAGCCGCTCGGCTTGATAATCGTAGAAAGCAGATGAAGAGGAGAAATATATTTTCAGATTTTCCCATGCTGACATTTGGTATCTACACAAATGTTAGTCATAAACTCATAACTAAATAATAATATTGGGGAATATTCTGCCTGTAACATTGTACACAACAAGAGACAGAACAGGACAGACTACAGACACAACGTGTAGTCACTTTTGTTAAACGCAGTATCTGATGTCACAACAGTTTTCCTTAAACACGATAAGCAAATCTTTTCAAGCCGACAGACAAAAATGAGAAGGGACAGAGACTCGAGTTGACATTCAATGATACATCTAGAAATAGAGCAGTGAGAGACATTAGAATATTAGTAAGAAAGAGACGATGCCGAAAAAAGCCAAAGGAGAGGAGATATTCCCTATATAATATAAAATATTGATTTTCCATGTCAACTTAAGTCAAAATCAACCCTTTCCTTGCCTACGAAAGAACTTTTTTACCCTCAACTCATTTATCCAAATCCGAAGCACAGAGCAGAATAGAGAATAGTGGAGTCACAGATAAAAAACAAGAGCAGATGTCGGAAAGCAGGAAATGCAACAACTAAAAAATAACCATTCATATTTTCCCATAAAACTTTGGGGGCTGAAAGAGTTGACTTAACTTGACTTCATTTCAGGAGAATGTCGTCTACATTTCTTGCTACATGACATACCTCCTTGATCGTTACGAGTCTACGGGCACCTATGCTAAACACAAAATTCCTCTTCTCTTCTGTCGTGTCATGCACTTTTCCATGAATAAATATGACTTAACTTAAGTGGTCTTTTACATATTAGGAAATCTGTGTGACTTCTCTTTCTGCACTCATACACAAAAACAACAGAGCCTAGACAAACTACCGACGATTACTACGAGTAGCAGTGACTCAACCTTCTTTTCACAGGTAGTCATCACAGAAATGAACTTGAAATTTGTTAGGTCTGAGTCTGACATAGTATATGATATTAGGAGATACAAAGTAATTTTTGGGATATAAATAATTATGACGTTTTCAATCTTGAGTTACTAGATCACAATTCGCTAGATGGTCTAGTCTATAATTAATACTCAAGCGAAACCGTACCATTTCTATCAGATAGTCACAATGTATGCTTGTAGAATTGAATGTAATAATGTACATTTCAAATGTAACCCGTAAAATTATGTTAGTAAATAGAAAATCGGGGAAAATCTACATATATCTGGGGGCAAGTTTGGTATCGTTTAGTGCGAGGAATAGCTATTTATATTCCTGTTTGTCTCTAATTCGTCTGTTTTGATTCGTGCTACTGCTTTGTCTCATGAATATGAATGCATTCAATAACGCTAAACGTAGATTACAAAGCCATTTTCCATTCCTTGTTACAATTCTCTCTGCGAGAGTAAGTAAATGCATATTAAACACTTTTGAATCATCTCTAGTAAATAGATTGGTGAACCTATGCTGTAATATCTCCTTTGGTTAGCAAGCATTATTTCATTTGCTGTTATTCCTTTTTAGCAACAGATTTTCTTTTCTGAACTTTGTTTCTTATGTAGTCATTTCACTGTGTACGATGTAGCGTTCAATTTATCAAGATTGTTGAGACGTGGTAATGCATTTATTAAGCCGGCATTTTACTAACGTTTTAGTCTCAAAATTAAACTCATTAGCATACCCTACATTGCTTGCTACTCCTTCGTCTTGATTGTACTAAAGTCTTTGATTTTATTGGCCACAGCCTAATACTATACAATAAAGCACAAATGCACTCGATTGGATACATTTAATTTTATTTCAAATTAAAAATTACAGCTCTTCAATTCAGATTCCATTAACAGATATCTGCTGTATTAAGATTAAAAACTAAAATTTTGCAGCTTATAAATAATATCGGACGCATTATCAAAATCATCTCAAATAATTTTATTACTGACATGAGAAATTACCATTTTTCATTTGATTTCCCATGGTTTACATTCATTATGGTGCATCGTACTTGCAAATGCACAACTCTGATGAAAAGGGCCAAAACGGGTTTCAGCAGAGTACATAGTTTCTAAAAATCAATTTTTAAATGCTGCCACTGCTAGAAATAATTTCTCAGGAAAAGCTACAGATTTTTGGGGTAGCAAGATGAGATTCATTCCTGCTGCTACTACGTGATAATTAGTAATGGTGTAGAAAATACATACTTTAGTAATAAATTGAAGCTGGTTGTGCATAGAAATCAAAATGTAAAAAATAATTGGATCTGAATTCCGAGTCTGTGTGATTGTCAGCGAAGCATGGCTCATTTTTGAGAGAAATGTAAAGATTGACGAGGCTGTTTTAATTTTTAAGGAGCAAAAACATAACACCCAAACCATTCTTGTTCTTGTTTCTCACACAAGTTGAATGACTACGGTTGTAGTGTATGACGTAGAGTAGATTTAAGTTTTGTGAATATGAATGGAGTGTAGAGATAGTATAGAGCAGAGTAGGTATTAAGTAATGAGTATAAAACATGAGGATCAGGATCCCTTTTACTTGTCTTGTCTTACTTACTCGTGAAGTGAACTCAGTCAACTCGAGTCGAACTCGGGTAAAGTAAAAAACCGAAAAAGCGTATGTTTCATTTCGTTATTGCTCCTTACATTACACGAGTGTAGTAGTTACTCATAAGCCGCAATCTCCTTTCCCACGATCTGCCCGGGTAAAAATTTATTTTTTGACTCGTCTTTTTTCTCCAACTTTGCATAGTCGAGACATATCTATATCAATGAATAACTGAACTCTTTCGCTAAGTATAACTTATTCCTTATCAATATCGGTATGCATCCATCCCAGAATCCAGTCGTACACAATGCATGTAAAAATGTATATTATAGTAGTCTCCCCTCCTCCCGGTTCGTTCAGTTTTTTCTCGTCGAGATTTTTCCTTTCCTTGTACTTTCCACAACAAAAATATGATAAATATGCACATATGGAGAATTTTTTTATTATGGTTGAGTTGAAGGCAAGATCTAGGAGAGTAAAGTTAACGAAACGATGGAAAAGTAAGGGAAAACGACACGGATCTGTTTAACTATATGCTAAACTTTTGTGTTGTTAAGTGTCAGGTTATGTTCTATTGTATTGGGGTGTGTTCTGTTATGTTGTGTGAGTGTCTAATTTTCTCTCCGCATTTTAATATAGTATTAGCATATGCACAAACAGAAATACACGGAACGGAAAACACAAACGATCTGCACTCATTGTACCCTTTCACGTCTTGTCATTCCATACAATACTATCCCAGAACGTAAAATATTCAAGGCAGATCTTTTCGGGGGAAAAGGATTTAAAATTGATTGCATTTTTGCGTTTGGCAGCTTTAGTTAGCGTTTCTTCAGTGTAGCTACATATACCCAAATCACAGTAACTCATCTGCATAAGAGTGCATATCTTTGAATCCTGAATATAATATAAGTTACATAGATACATGTGTTTGAGTTGTTTCATTCTTATAGGATGGGGATACGTCTAAATAAACCCAAGATGGAAATAATATATGCAGATGAAAAAGGATCACATTTGAGTCTCATTACGGACAGAAATGCTCTTTTAAAATATCCATACACACATAGATTTCTTTAAACATGATTTTCATACTTGTCCTATGTAGTGTGTCTTAGCTAAATGCATATGAATCAAGGAAGGCAAAGCAAGCGTCTCAGGAATTGAAATGAATATCTCGGCATCTTTAGTTTTTTCTGAACTTTTCACGGCTCGTTGAATCCCTTAGAAATGGATAAAATAGGCGTGCATTTACAACTTTCTGTTGTGCTCCACAACTTGTACATGTCTAAAGAACTTTTACTTTTACTGACTTATTAAAAGCGCTGTTAAATAAAGTACAGTGGATATGGAAGGTAATCCATTGTGGGATTGACAAGGAACTATTTCTTGTTAATTTGTGCTATAAGGTAATAAAATTACACTTATCCAACCCTTTTTTCCTCTACATCTATTAGACTCGACGGCTCGCCCGTCCGTTTCCATAATTTTTCTTTAGAAACTCCGCTCAATACAAGACATTAATTTAGAAAATTCCTTGGATTGCTTCCATAATGCTGTTGCTATCTGCACTAACTAAGCAATTACATGCATTTGTTCACCCGCTCACTAACGATAAGTAAGTTTGTCCCTATTTTCGACATACTCCCTACTTTATCAAGATTCCAACACACTACACTTATTAAACTGTAAAAGCTCCGCTGAATTGCTTAGCTATTTATAAGCTTAGCAAGGCCTGGCCAGTCCATGTAATTAAATATGAATGCTTCTTCACAAAAAGATTCAAATCACAATGCACTGCCTCTCCTTCCACAAAAAATTCAAAGCATAGAATACTTGATAATCAGCAGAAACTTTTCTCAAGATTTTATCAATAGCAGTAAAAGCCAACGTTTACCAAAAATCTACAAAGGGAAAGCAGAACACACAGACCGACTACAGAAAATGAGCTCCAGCACACATTACTCTGAATAAATATAATTCACAACTATATTCTGTTGTGCTATGCTAATATGTAGGTTGAGCATCGCATGCAGACATGTAATTAGACAAAATATACAATTTTTAACTGCTTTTGTGTAAGTTCCGGAGAAAGAGGAGCAAAAACTCTCTGTAGCCACTCATGATTCCATTTTCATGCTAAGTTAACTCAGCAAAACGCATGACATGTTTAATTTACCGCACTTTTCTCATGGTATATTTACGGCTCTTTATATTATACATTCATGAAACGCAGACACACATAAGTAGACTAATATTTATACTTGAATCATATCGTGTCATCATGTTTTACTTCGTAACTCTGTTTGCATACACTTAATCGTCTGGGGATTCTTCCTACTTTTTATCTATCTACCTACTCTCCATACGCTTAGCTATATAGTATTTATACTCCCATCAAATACAACCACATACGCATTAGACCCGTATGCACTATTTCTCAAACCAAAACAAATTAAAACGAGGCACACAACGACCTACTACTGTTACACAGCTATAAAGTGTGTGTATTTCTGTATAATTACATTTTAGAGGGCTACATGTACTAAATTCTATAAAATATTACATTTTATTGCTCCTGCTCCGTCTCTGTTTTCCATGTGTTTCTTTTCTTGTCACAGAGAGTAATGCATACATTTTGGGTAATGTATTTTTTCCTCTACGTTTAAACTCGATTGAACATTCACAACATTCTAGTTTACTTTATGTAAATTATTACACTGAAAATTTACTCAACATGTGTATTATGCTTAGTACAAGTGTACAAGTATCGCTGATTGATGCCCAGAGAGATTAGAGCGCATTTCTTATTTCCATGAATAAAAACTATGAAAAGTAACTGAAAATCCAAAAGACCACAAGGGTTAAGATATGATTTGCTTATCCTTGATATCTGTTCCTGTACCCAGATGTCGAATGAACCATTTCACTCCATTTTGTTGTTTTGCTTGTATTTTAATGCAATTTGCATCATGAAATGCTTATCCGATTTTGTAAATTAATCTCAAGTCTACTGAATCCATTCAAACATAAAATTGCACATAGGTTATAAATATTTCATTCGATTCTATCAATTCTTCTAGCATTGATTACACATTTTTGTGAATGCTTAACCATTTTCCAGTGCCTGTGCTACCTTAAGTTCTGTTTTAATTGAGATACCTTGGCCTGATAACAAAGTAAAACGTTATGAAGAAATATTCGGCTCACACCATCAAACAAAACAGTTTAGCACAAGTTCATGGAAAATTTATGAATACATAACATGCGTTTATATAAGTAGGAAAACTGAAGAAAACTACCTATAGTACAATTTAACGACAGATTACTAGATAAGAGTACAGCATGCAAAAGGGAAAATATTAATCCCTTAACCATAACTCAGTGCTTGACTAGTATTTATAACACAGCCCTTATAGATATGATTACTTTATTTCTGATTACCTTACTCTTAGTACTAATTACTTTCAGAACATTTTAAGTTTTTATTAATTTGGCAATCGCAGCCCAAAGCAGAGTAACTAAAATACAAAAGCCAAGAATGGTTTAATAAATATATCAATGCATGGAGCAAACGAGCGACGAGCATGACTATTGTAAGTCCAACTAAGCTAACTTAGTGCAGTTTATTTTCTGGAAAAGCTAACAAGCAGAAACTAATAAAATTTTCATCGTAGATTGAAGTTTTGTCGCCTCGAAGTTGACTGACGACCCTCGTCTAGTCTAGGCAAATGGTAGACTTTATCGGAATAAAAATAAGTAACTACCTGATCTATATGTCTTTGCTATATTATTTCCTACTAACCACTAACTTGCCACACCTAACTCACATTTAGCATTGCATATCGATTGTTGATTTTTATTTCCCCTTTCCTTCCTTTTTCCTTTTGCATTATTAGTTAGCTTCATATTATGGAGTTGTTGAAATAAGAAAAATATTTAGATGCATGCCTCATATACATAGGCGTCTACTGTATATTCAATTCTGGCTCGGGCTACTACATTATGTATCATGTAGGAAACATTTGCACCCTCTCATTCATTTTTATGAATTCCTATTTCCAGTAGGTCCAATGAGGGGAGTTAGATAGTTGGGTCCAGGCAAACGTAACTTTTTAATATATACAACAATAGGAAAACATGTGTAACCGTCTTACATTGCACACTGAAGCATATACTGTACGAATTGAAATTGGCATGTCATTTTAATCTCTATGATCAATCTTTCTATATTTCTTATATTCATGACACTCTGTATGTATTAATTTGATGGACTATGGAAATACATGCTCTGCTATTATAACCACACTTTTTGTTTCCTACACACAGAAGTACTACTCCAGAGTTTACATTAGCTTTCAAACAGCGTACATCACATTACTCACACCGATAGTGTGAGCAATGTGGATTTTTAATGCATTTTTTATTCTTCATTTCCTTCTTACCACTTTAGAATCGTTATGAGTACCTACGTTATTTATTTTGCTTCAGATACATAGATTAAGCCACCATATGTGTGCTTTGCTAGATCCGACTTGCAATCACTTCATTTTCATCAGAGACCACATCAAACATGAATATCGTGGTTTATTTAACATCATGGCTAATTTACAGCCTATAAATTCTGGTGATGTCATGTCGATCTTGGTAGAAATGCGAAAAAAAGTAGTAATGAATGAATTGAGATAATTCTTGGTTAAGATATCTGTATCATCAACATTAATTTGCATTTGAATGCGAATGCATTTGGTTTTGTTATTTTAAGTTCTCGAAGTGTGAATATGGTAAATGTTAATTTATTTTCCTTTATTTAGCTGGATAAATTATCTAAAAACAATGTAATCTGAGAACCTGAAGATTGGTGATTGGAATGAGTGACTTTTGTGTTTAATTTGAATTAATAGTCAAAGTTGATTATAGCATATCCATAAATAGAGGTTAGTGTTGCAGGAAAAGGATAAAATGTTGAAGTGTGATTTAACCTCATTCAAAAAAGTTGTTTTTCTCTGTTCGATGTTCTGATTTGCATTGAGTTTTTGTTTATTTACGCTTTAGTGAGCATTAAAACACAATGTATGTATGAAATGAATACGCGAAATGAGATTGATTTGGCAATTTTTTGTACACGAAGTATTACATTGATATTCTTTCCTGATATTCAGAATAAAATGATACAAGAACAGTTTTCAACAGTTTATGGAGTTTGCAGTCTTTTCCAGCTCGTCATTTCGTATTCATTGTGTATCGTTTGATGTGAATGAATTATAGGCTGATGTGATGTCAGTGAGTTAATGCTACTTTACATGTAGATATTCCAGAAACATGATAAAGATAAGAGATTTGATTCATTTGGTCCAGTTTCTAGTTGGTTTTCAAGTTGTAAAATAAAAGTAGGACTTTTTATCTCTCCATGAATGAAATTGAGTCAATAAGCCGAGGGAGAACTGATACGGATAAATAATAGATGAAAAACTACCAAAATAGTTGTGCATTATGCTTTTGAGCCGTTGCGCTCCTCTATTTCGTGTTCCTTGTCAACTGAATTCAAGATAAAATAAAATTGACTCACAAACTGTCACACATACTTTTGACCAAAATCACAAGGACTATTAATCTATGTCTAATCAAAAGTTATAATTAATAAATGCTATCAATGCATTATTCCTCTCTCTAGTTGACTGGGTAAGGGTTTAGTACTGGACCGTTTTGTTTGTAAGCACTCATGTATTAATTTATGTGTGCATATGTGTGCAAGTTTGCATAGGTAAACAGGAGTATTGCATTTGTCCTGCTTAATGCCACACTAATGGTTAATCGTTAATGATGGTGATTGAAAATCATCGCTGATCGAATACTTAAACTACTTTTTGATTGTGAACATTTTTATTTGTGCCACGCAGGAATGTTTACAGATCGGAACTTTTTATAAGGTAAGCAATGACTAAAAATGAATAATAAGCTAATTTTTGTCTTTCCATAATTTCCAATGACGACTTTTTTCAATCATATCTCACAAATGAGGCAATAATATACACAAATCGACTCACAACGTACAAAGCAAAGTATATGATATCATTGATATCATAGCCAGGACTTTCAGAAAGTAATTCTCATGTTCATCACACACCATTGGTCAAATTCTATTTTAAATGTTAAGGTGCTTCTGTTTAATACGGTTCATATGATGTCCTTATTTTGATTCTGTGATCTAAAGCTGTACTATAGGAATTCTATTTTAAAGTTCTGTAAGTTTTTCATCGACTTTCGCTCCAATATAGCGTCAAATATATGACTTCCGGCCTTATGATCATAGGCGACTATTTGTTATATCATCATGAACTTAAAATGTTGCACAAAACGTTCACGACATAATATGACTATTTTCTGTAACTTACTGATCCGTACGTTAGCGTGTTTGATATAGTTTAAACTAGCCAAAATAACACAATAAATTGGTTTGATGATTAGAAACTAAAGTTGTGGATAAGAATAGCCCAGTGTATTATGTGAGTTTCCATTTTTACATTTGACCTTTAAGCAGTGTGATACAAAGGAAGGAATTATCTTTAAAAATAACCAAGCTAATGAATTGTAAATAGATGCGTATTTGAGTTGATTATTATTAGCCATGTAAATTTACGTTGTTATTTTTTATATGAATGTAAAAACTACCTACGTAAATAGATAGGTACGTAAACCATAAAACTTCGGCCTACGTAAGTAAATATTTTCCCGATGGTGCAAGTTAACAAAGTGGGCTCTTTCTTTTCGGGACAATTTCCTTGGCGTAGCAAAGAAAGTGCAACAAAGGCAGAGCACATCACTAATCTTAGGAAAACTAACAAGAGACAAGTATTTCTTTCCCACCGAGTGAACCAAAACGGAACATGACGAAAGTATGTGACTCTCCATGCCTTGGGAGTGTACTTGGTTGGTATGCTCTGAGCAGTACACTTTGTTCCTGAAAAAGTTATTTTTTTCCAAAGCAGTTGAAATGTAGGTAAACAGAAACTGGAGTGAAATGCGTACTTAGGTATTATAGTTATGGGTTGTTAGTTAAGTAGCTCTATATTGTCTTTACGTATTTACACTGAAAGCGGTGATATACATCATTGTGAGTTGGAAATGTTCGGCAAGATAGAAAGCTACAGAACAGACAAGTAAAGGGAAAAGGTAGGGAAATGCATGAAAAACTCATTGTCAGTTTGACTTTGGCCCGCAGTCAACTATGTTTGAACGATTTTTCACTACAAGTCTCGGCCGTCCCGACTCAATAGGAGAGCACATAAAAATAATTTTTTCCGAAGTGGCAAATTTTTGGAAGAGAGAATGCGATTGCAATCTACAAATAAGAGTGACAGTTTTACTTTGGTTTAAGGCTTACAATAATGGTCTGTTGGCATTAGCACAGGCTTGAACTACATAATAATCTTGGTATAAAGCAAATATATGCTGATAACCACAGATATATGTTTAATAAGTGAGGTTGTAATAATTCTAGCGATAAGCGAAAGATAACTACTGACTTTGTATGAAAGTTCGGTACATACACTTATATACACTTATATACATACACTTATACGAATGTATTTGCAAATAAAAGGAAAAGCTCAGCACTTGCAATATGACAAACTATGTACTAAATTCTTGGAGAGAAACTTTTGCTTCTTCTTTTTCGCTTAAGTGATATTTCTTGCACGTTTTATTTGTTCTGTCTGTACAAGTCCATTTTGGCTGTCGTGCATAGCTATTTCCGAAGATTTTCCAACTATCTGTATTCTAAATGATCCTTCAATACAGTTCCTCTCACACAGTAATACATACTTGTCAAGATATGCGTGCATTTACAAATAGTCTACTTTGGGGCGAACGGAGCATATTTTCAAGCTGTAATTTAGTCTACCTACTGAAAAGTCCAAAGCATAGTCTAGCCCAGTTCTACTAAACTACTAAGTGTAGGGATAGCCCCGGGCGTACGAGAATAGCTTACACACAGACGGGATAACCGTCATAGGTTTTGCATATTGCGCACACGGGTCTAACTGTCGTGCAGGCATAGAAGTGGGAAG
>JABASH010001489.1:0-25798 GCA_019776445.1 Tomocerus maximus | reverse complement strand
ATAAAGTAACGCTTGAATTTAAAATGGTGTCTTTTGTGTTATTGAAGATAAGGATCTCAAGTAGCATAAAGCGGTGTGATAAAAATAAATATTGATTTTTACGTCAGAGGTCCTGTAACGTAAAATATTGTTTCTCGGAAGGTAATAGAAGTATAAAGTACACCGAAAGAGAATTAACTGAGTAAGTATTTGTATTATTTAATCAAGTGGTGAGTTTGGGATAAGATCTCTTCACATTGGGTATTATGTCCGAAGTGTGTGTGGCGTGACTTTTTGTCATCCAACGGTCCTCGGTTTAGTTCCAGCGTTACATACACATGTGTGGACATACAAAAGACGCCAGTTTTACTCACCACAACCGATAAGGAGCTTGTACAGGGAAAGTAATGCGACCTAAATCTTTCTTTTACCACCGCCGGAGTATTATGTTTCTTCGCTTCATCTTTCACTTGGGTGACAACTAACTATCTAAATTGGAAGAAATGAGGACAAACAGAGGAGGAGATACCACAGTGGTTGAATAAAGGGGACAGGGAGACAAGAAATGGACATTACAACATGACAGACATCCATTTACCGTTTTACATTACACAATGAGATGTGTCATGTGTCCCCCCTGGTCAGCCAACCTTGAAATTCTCCACAATTCTCATTAAAACAGTAAATACCTTTGAGATAGGTACTATTGGATTTCTAAACACGTAGTCATACAGATTCTTAGGATAAGTAAAAAGAGGATTGTTTTATATACCGAAGCAGTTTACTAGTATTCAATACTATTTACTCTGTACTACTGTTTACTTCATTATCATTTCCGCAGTGTAACGAAAAAATTTCTTGTTAATTTCCTTTTCTCAATACATTGCTTTAGTTAATGAATTCATTGTAACTTACAGTATCACCAGAAATTGACTTTACATAGTACAGTAGTTGCTTATTATTTCGTAGAAATTACGTACTACTATGAAAATTTTCCTAACTTCCGTCTCACGACATTTCGTTTGCATAAAATTTTACATTCATTCTGTAAGTACCGGTGAAAGTTAACATCTTAGTAAGATTTATATGAATTAGAGTCAGATAACAGAAAGTACTATACAAAGTCTCTTTTTTGTCAATTGTAAACTGCATATGTACGATATTAGATGATAATGATACTACGTTGTACAGATACCTCCTGAAGCTTTATTTACAGTCGTGTTTCCTATGTAAATGTTGTAACTATAAAGTATGTCACGAAATGTAAACGTATTACAAAATCAATAAATTTCTTCATTATACTTAGCCTGAATGACGATATTTTTGCAATTAAATTGCATCCCCAGGCTAAGTGATTTCCTTATTGGATTTTTCCGTTGTCTTTCCGCCATTGTTTGTTTCAGAAGAAGAGATCTAGAGCTCCATGAGCTAGATTTCATCAATCCAGCTCTTTTTGTTTCGGTATCTGCATTTTAGTGGTCCATTATCATTTCAACACATTTCCGTTTATAGTACTATACGCTCTAAGTTATTGATATGGCTTTAATAGGTCGATTACTCAGTCTTTCTTGAACATTTTGAAACATTGTTTACCTTTCATAAATCTATATTAATAAGAGCTAAGAATATGGCAAAATAAGAACACACTATTCTCCATTCAATTAACTGGATGAAGTGGGTCAGGAAGAAAATATCATTTTGTGCATTATTATATGCCAAGCCGAAATCACAGAAAGCTTAACCACAGAAGATCCGTATGAAAATCATTCTAAAATCATAAAAATGAAGAAGTCTATCCTAACATTGATTACCATGTGACCATGTGACTCGTAGGTAGCATTAAAAAATAACTTGAACAATTTGCTCCCATGTAATTCCATGGTGTCTACTTTACGGAAAGAGCTACATGCATACGGGCAATTGTACGAACATTGGCTCCACCCTCATACTAATCTTCAGAGTTATGCGTAGTAATACCTTACTAGATTCATGATTGGATTCATTGGAATAATTAGTGATTTAATTAGTCAATAATTATTTAGTATCTGAAATTGTGTAGAATAGTTGAATCGTGACACAAAATGATAATATACGGGTATTCTGTATTGTATAAGTACATACAATGAGGGTATCTCTGTGTTCATTGTTGAATAGTCCTAATTCCTAAATAAATGTGATAAAATTAAGTTTATGATAAACAGAAAAGTGGTCAAAGACTATGAGATACGAGTTGTCCAAGCATTATTGAATATGAAATCAGAAATGGGGGTCTCTCGAGAAAATTTTCACTCCTACTAGCACTTTGGTATCAATTTCCTGAAGTTCTGTTTGAATATTATTGTTCTGCAGGGAACAAGGGATATTGCACACCAACATTTATTGTGTTTTTGGGCTAAATGAAATCTTGAAATGACTAACTCAATAGATCCATTGTCTGGATTATGAGAATACACACTTGTATAACAAAAGTCTTAGGATATATGGATGTAGTTTACATGCAATAAGGACGTTTCTTCCGATTGACTGATCTTATTTAACAACTCAGTGCTGAGAATTCGTAGTTCAAAACGCATTTCTGGCCTAATGTAGTATACATATGAAGAAATAGGAGTGTACCAATTAATGGCATGAAATACAGATGCAATGAATCCTCTTCCGAATGACTGATCTTATTTAACAACTCAGTACATGAGAATTCGTTTCATGAGAGTATTCTTATGAAATGGATGCCAAGGGGTATGGACATGAAGAGCCAAATATTGCCAATTAATAGAAATTGCAGGAAGTACAAGAGCAATGAAGCAAAGCACATTTACTGTTTATTGTTCGTTCTTCTCATTATGTCTTACAGATTTGAATCTAAAGCAGAAGCTTTCTTTAGCTTATAATTTATTACTCTATAACAACAATATTTGTATAGACAGACTACGACATTATTAAATGCAAAATCCATATTTCACGTTTTACTTAAGTTTAGGTTTAGCCTTGTAAATTACAGATGCATGTAATTTTTGTCTGATACCTTGTCTGTGTAATCTACATCTTCTATAACATTTATATTTGTTGACTGGTGAAAGTTACAGAATCATAATATTAATTAAAATCACAGTGAATGGCATTACGTTACATATTTACTTTAGACAAACTGTGCTACTGCAACAAGTGATGGTGAAAGTAGGTGTAAACAGCAATCTACAAATAATACACAAGTAAACAAGCGAATCATTTCTTAACAATTTAATGGATGAAACCAGGTTGAATATTCAGCCTACAGGTTTTACTCATAACTTCGTCTGAGTTCCACTTTTGACTTTACTCAATGTTTGCACATATCGACATCATTCTGACATGACATCTGGATCATTATTTAGATACACAATGTCTACCAATAATTACACCTTATTGTTAGTACTGTAAATATGTAAGTAGGTATCTGTAACTATAATTTGTAGTATAATTAGATTATTTATAGTTATTTGGCTTATGGCTTGGCTTACTCTGGTTGTGACTTGACTCACAGTTATTTCAGTATACATCAAGATTAAAATTCATTAGTATAATATAATTTACATTACACTTTCCTTAGGACTAAAATTGTGTAGCGATTATACACATTCATTTAAAAAATCTAAAAGTTACAGAAATTAAAAAAGAAAGTTTACAACTATGCTTAACCAGTCTATTGAAGTGAAAGTACCTTCTAACATACCTAATATAAATACGTAATTAAGTCATAATTTATAAAAGAAATGTTAAAACTCATAGAGTAAGCAGAATTTTATAATAACTAGTTGTAGACTACAGATAAAAGTCAAAACAAAAAGGTTGTAACATTTGTGGTGAAAGACTAGCAGATTGCTTTTTAGTAATAAGCCTAAAAGGATTCCTGGAAGTCCTTTTTTCCACTGATGATGATACTAAAAGCTAATGTAAAATAATAAGTATGTATTTAGCATGACAAAACCTGCCGTGTGTTTTAGTAAATGTAAAAACATGTAAATGGGAATTTCATAACAATAACTTTTAAAAATATGGAATAATAAAAGCGTCAAATGCATATGTTTCAATAGATAGAACAGTAACGAAGATGATATAAAATTATTATTAAATTTATGATTATGGTATAATATTATACTTATTTAATGAATTCTGTACTCCACATGCACATCGCATAAGACTCCACAATTTCTATGACCAGGCTCTAACAACAATAACATCAACAGCCAACAAAATGTAAAAACAATAACATGTACCTATGTCAGAATACAATGATAACTTACAACATTCATTTATATATACAATGCATCTGCATTTAGGTAGAGCTACTTATAATTAAATGACCTAGTTATATTGTAGTGATAATTTAATCCTACACTTACATCCTACGACATACTCCTCTATGCTACTGAAGTAAATAATGATTTATTTAGTAAATACTAGTACATTTTGAAAGTTTGTATCCTATACAAAGTTGGGGACAACGCAGATTCGCAGTTGTGTTTATCGTAAAGCTAAAGGGAATACGGATTTGCAATTTTGTAAATCAAACACTCAAGCATCCACCCCTATACAATTCTCCAGTACATTGTCCATATTTTGTTTCGAGATGTATGTACAGCGGGTACTGCGTTAAAATTGCATTTCCTTACGGTACAGAACAGACAGGACACTGACACAATACATTTACCCATATCCACTCATATGTATTTTTATTATACTAGACTTGGTTTACAATGTCAAAACCTGGTATACTTTCACTTTGTAGTTTTATTTCTCTACTTCTCTCTTACTACTATATTTTATGTTCAAAGGGAACATGGAACACGTATACATTTATGTATATCTATCGCATAGAAGAGACAACTTACACTATGACGTATACAAATAGGAGGTAAAAGTGGAAATAGGTCAAAGAAAGACATGATACATTAGGGATGAAGAACGCAGTCGACTTAAATTAGGAATATAATAAGCCAAGATAATATATTTATTAACATTACTATATATGATGGTCATAAACGAATGTATAAATAGTACTGGGTGAGTCCTGGTCCTTGGGATGCTTTGATTTTGGTAATGTTAGACAATAAGATGCAATTACTAGATATGCAGAGGCCTTCATTGTATGTCTCTTGCAATTACTACTATAATAATATTGCAGTAGTATAGCAATATGTATATTTCGTACTTATTTATAACTATATTTAGTTACTACATACATTATATAGAAGTATATCGACTGTATTACTTAGTACTATGATAGTCTACTGCTTTCTCTTTGCAACTTAATAATATTGTTCTTTGTTGTACCTACGCTTACGTAGAATGTATGAAGTTTAGTGGCTTTGTTGGAACAGTATAGAGTATAATGTATATAATAAATGTACTGATTGTAGTAGATACAATAAAAACATCAAGTTTGTAGAATTAAGTTTTGGTACAGCAATACTATAGACAGTGAATAGAGAGAGAAAGTAAAGAAAGGAGGTAGCTGTACATATAGACAGAGTAAAGATATAATACATGCATTATGATAATAAGGATGTAGGTAAGTTAGGTATAATATGTCCTTATATAGGTACTATGGTATAACAATGAAGGGGATGCTATTTTTTGGTAGTTTAGTACATCTGTATTATTGCACAGGGGTTTCAGCTCGTTCCGGAGCCTCGGTTTCAGTCGAAGAGACAAGATTGTGACCGGGGCAATAGAACTTTTTATGAGCATTGAAAGTTGATAGGTAGTTGAAGGGGATATTGCAGGACTTGCAATATTTAACTGCACACGGTTTCTCTTTCGTTTGGATAGTGGAGAGAGTGCCGAGATCTTCGTCAGACGACGAGCGACTAGAGCATTTCCTCGTCTCGTTATTTTCATTTTCACTCCCACTGTGACTTTCACCGCCACTTCCGGTTGCTCCGATCCCATTTACTGTTAAATTGGCTCCGACTCCCAAATTCTTAGTCTTGGCGTTTGTCGTTTTACGGTTGTTGTTCGTCAGATTGGAATTGCCGTTGTTATTGTTAGTTAAATTATTTGTAGAAGTTGAGGAAGGGTTTGGAGGAGGAGGAGGATTTGAGTTGAGACTCATTGCCAGCTCGGTGGAGGATGAAGACTGGGACGAAGATTCGTTGTGGTTTTGTGTGTGCAGATGTTGAGGACTCACGGCCGCAGAGGCAGCCGCTTTTGCACTGCTCACACTGATGCTGACTGAGGAAACAAAATCAGTGGAGCACTTTGAGTTTGAATTAGAGTCCCGAGAGTCTGCTCCATTAACTTCTTCCGGAGGACTTCTCACGCTCATTGTTGAAGATGTATTTGCATGGGAGGAGGCGAGCGCCGCGGCAGACACGATCTCATCTGCAGACTCCTCTGATATTTTATGAACCAATTTCATATGCCGGACGACATTTCCCTTGTAGGATGAACTGTAGTTGCACAAGTGACAGAAGTGAAGTCTATTGTTATTTTCTAGTTTGTCATTGGAAATGCTGAGTTCGGCTGGGGACAGCGGAGCGGAGGATGAAGCCGTGGATCCTTTTCCAGAGCGGGGAGAATGATTTACTCGCTCACGGTCCTTCTCTAGCTCTACACGATTTGGAGAGCTGTTTCGATGGTTTTGATCTGGTGACGGGGTAGCGAGAGAGGGTGCCGGTGGGACCTGCGGAGTTATCGCCGCTCCTCTGCTCGAAGCTCCCGCTGTGCTATTTGGTTCCGGGTCATTTGCAGTGATACAGGTGATATACTCTCCTTCTTGAATATCAGAGACTCTCTTGTCGAAGTGCATGCGGATGTGAGTTCGCATGCCTCTTAAAGTATTGCCACGATAGCCACAGAGGAGACATTTAAAAGCTCGGATTCCAGTATGAGACTCCAGATGCTTTTGTGCAGCGCTGACTGTCGGACTGTATATATCACAACAGGGACATTTCCATGCCATTCCAGCAGAATTCGAGTTAGATGCTCCAGAAGACAGTGAGCTGGCACAACTGGAGCCATTAGACCCGTTGCACACTCGGCTGTGTGATCCCATTTGATCTTCTGGGATAGCCAGTTTGCATTTCCCACACTTCAAGAAACCCTTGTTATTGTTATTAGTGCTAGTTTTGTTTTCACTCGGAGTTTTGGACTCTGTCTGGTTAGTGCAGCTGTTATTGTTGTTTTCACAGCTGCTCATTCCCCCTCTCTTCGTACAATAAAATGCTTGATGCGTCTGGAAGTTGTCCAGTGTGCTGAACTTAACACCACATTGGAGACAAGGATACGGTGACCCAGTTGCAAGAGTTTTCTCTTTGCTTTCTCTCGCATCTTTCGGGCTGGAAATCGGTGATATTGACAAAGGAGTGGTGATTGCCACTGGGGATTTTGATTTTGACTTTGATAGGTTGGAGGAGTGTGAGTCTAGAGGAATAGTAATTTCTACTGAAGAGTCAGGAGATTTTCTTTGCAAATTGGAATTGGTTTGAGAACGAGTTGATGCATTAGAGCCTGATGACTTGTTTTTATTCTGATGAGGAGCCACAGGAGTCTGGCCTGATAATGGACTGAGAGACTCTTCAACTTCAGCCTCACTGCGAGCAGGAGAAGAGCATGATGACATTCTCGACTGAGATTGACTCTCTTTCCCTCCGTGAACACTTTCCCTTGATGGCGATTTCAAATTAGAAGCTATTGAGCCCGGAGTTGTCTGTTGGTTTGCTGTTCTTGCTGCGCAATAATATTCTTTGTGCACTAGATAATTTTCATACTTGTAGAAAACGATATCGCATTCAATGCATTTAGAAACTCCACGTTTTGGCGGGGGAACTTGTGCTTGCTGACTTTGTTGTTGTTGTTGTACTTGCTGCTGTTGCTGAGCTAAAGTCTGTTGCTGTTGCTGCAATGAATGCTGTAATGAAGCCAGATAAGTAGGCTCAAGGAACCGCATTGCAAGCTCTGGAGTTAGTGCAGACAACATAGCAGGATTAAAGTTAAGATTGAGACCAAGTGGTGAGCCAGCAGCGGATCTTGAGTTTAATAAAACTTGGGGATTAAGTTTGGCCAGACTTTCGTTTAGTTCCGGTGGATTTGACATTAATAGTTCTGCAAGACTCTGACTAGTAGCACTGGTCAGAATGGCTCCGCCAGGAAGTTGAGTGGCTATAGGACTCATTTTTCCCCCACTGCTAATACTTCCACTGCCCCCACGTAATTTGCTCATCTCCAACACGGAATAATCTACACCTCCGGATCCTTTCTTGTTATTTGCCAAGGCAGGCGTATTAGCATTTGCATTCATCATCATCATCATCATTGCGCTCTTACTATTTACTTGTTGGTTAATTCCTCCATGCGATGGATTTTCGTCTCTGTCCCTGCCGGAAGGAGATCCTCTGCTGAGAATCCCATTGATTTTCGGTTCACACAACGCTGGAGGGGTTGAGCACGAGCTACTGATTGAAGTGGATGAAGGTCTAGGAGTTCTCTTTCCGCCGCTTCCGCTCCCACTGCCCACAGACAACCTTTCTGAAGGACTGCTAAGTTCTCGGTCCCGATGAAAATCCATATGCACAAGAGATGATGGAGTTCCATTTCCCATTCCTCCTCCGAGAATGTGACTATGACTGCCAATACCAACTCGACTCAAGGCGACTTCTCGATTTTCCTTTTCCTCGTCCGCACTAATCCGTTCTTTTTTCGGCTGGATATTTCTAAGAGTGAGATCAATTGCAGGCATACTTTCATCACAGACGCCGCCGTCATTGTAGGTCTCTGTATCTGCTTCCGCATCAAGATCCGCATCTGTGTCCATAGTCTCGTCGTTTTCTTTGGAAAAAGATGATTGCACCACGGGAGTTTTAGCACCTCCGCCAGTTGAATTACGTCGATGATTGTGTCCATTGTTGCCAACACTTGACTCGCTCTGTGTTGACTCCGCACTGTTGGATTGATTGCGAGGGACTGAACATATTTTTCTAATGATATCTTTCGGGTCATTGAAAACAGACTGGGATTGACTATTTGGCGACAGACTGCTATTCCCATTTGAATTATTCCCAGAATTATTGTTTCCAGAAGCTGAGAAGCTATTGTGCATAAAGTGCGATGATATTCCACCCCCGTGCGATTGAGATGGAGAAGGAGATGGAGGTGGCATTGGCATTGGCATGACTGTTGCAGGGAGTCCATGAACACTCCCGTTCGGCAGAACAACTAGAGCATTTTGGGATGGCAGAACATTTCCTGGCAAAATACTGGCCCCTTGAATAAAGCAGTATGGCACAATAATCACGGGATTTGTGGGTAAAATGACAAATGGTTGAGGAGGCATTGGTCCAGGAGTTGAAATTGGACTTCCTTCCGGAGGTAATGGCGAGCCGGATGTTTTTCTTATCGGAGTCACCGTGATACCCCCTCCGATTTCAACTCCTTGTTGCTTCACAATCTGCGGACCACCAGGAACGACTGCAGAAGACGCTACTCCAGTCGCCGCTGTTTGCTGGGCCTTGAGCACATGTCTTGTACTGCAGTAATACTGCTTGTGAACTCGGTAGGTTTTGATTGACGAGAATTGGATGTCACAATCTTGACAGTACCGCTCCAATGCATTCACACCTTCTGGCAGATTCTTGTTAACTCCGATATTTGAACTATTTGAATTGTTGCTGTTCGCAGACGGTCCTTGCTCATCGTTTGAATTATTTGACAGTTGGATAGCTGAGATCGGTGGTCCGGAATGCATTCTCATATGTCTATTCAGACTCACTTTCTTGTCTGCACTGTACGAGCAGTAAATGCAGGAGTACAATTTCCCTGTCTTCACGTTTTTACCAGCATTGCTTCCAATGCTATCGGAAACATTTCCAGATAGACCCCTTGCCGATATTTCTCCGGATTCTTCAACTCCTGCCTCACGCTCTTCGCCTGAACTTTCTCGCTCACGTTTTTTCCCTCCTCCGGTGCCACCTTGAGATAATATTGTCCCCGGCTCTCCTTTACTGTCTCCATCAGCATCATTTTTCTCTCCATCTTTCCCTGAATCATTTACAATTTGTATTGTTAGAACAACTTCGTCAAACATACGATGTATAATTATACATATATACTCTGTACATGTACTATTAATTCTACAGATTCTGCTAAAACAACCTCCTACAATGAAGTGGAATTCTAAAAACTAATTTCATTAACTAATTTCACAGACAACCCGTCCGAGATGGTACCTATAAATATTCATGGCAATCAGTTGCAGACACATTACTAAATAAGTGGGATACCCCAGTTCTAGTCGTGTAATACTACCTAATCCTAATATCACTAGAATTTAACTATGGATATTAGCACAAAAGGGTTTCCCACTTACCACTTTCTGATATTGTCTCTACTTATTGTACTTATGTATGGTGGGCTATTATATAGTTCTACATCAGACCATCTCACTATACATATCGATTACACACAATGTGTACAGAATCTAGAATAATTAGGAGGAACGAGAGCGGCATTTCTATTCAATGCGACTGTGGTTAGTGTAAAGAGTAATTTGAAACTTCTAGTCAGATTCATTTTAACAATATCGCTAGTGGAATCTGCTCCAGTGTTTTGGAATATTTTGGAGATGTGCACAAGTGTAACTTGTAATGATGTAATGTAGTATCATATAGTATGTTTTATATGTACACTTATAAGTACAAATATTTTTAACGAGTTACAAATTAATATTACATGCTAATACATAATATCACATTATCCCATACGCACAAATAGTTAGATATGCTTCCCATTTTAATTTAAAATATTATGTGCAAATTCCTTTCTTTGAAGACTGGCGAGTCTTTTCGTAGTTCTGTGTGTGTAGCATATAGCATTCAATTTATATATACTAGCCATTGTATAGAATCAAAATCGCAATTTTGGAAATGAAATCAAGACAAAAGTAATTTCCGAGATTACAGGTATAGATGATCAAATTTACTGAAAGGAAATGCCAATGGCAGGAAGTTTACTTGTGCTTAAGTAAATATAGTTCGTGTATCTCATGTGAAGATTTTGCTACGATAAACAATGATTGGCCAGCAACATTAACGTCTATATTACGTATTTGTTATATGAATTTGTGAATAGACAAAATCGAATTAAATTGATGAAAGGATGGGCAAGGGGGCGTAGCTTATCTTCATCTTAATAACATTCTCAACCAAAAATGAATTCCTATTGTATCGGAGTGTTTGTACTTCACACAGAAGTGTGTACAAGAGTACATGTCTGGTACATTCCTCTATATTTACGTAGATAAATGAATATATCTAATGCACATAAATTGCATTTGTTAGAGGAAAAATCTTTATAAATGCTTATCCATTAAAAGTTTTGTTGTGCTATAAGCAACAGGCAGAAGGTAATTAAATTTTAAGTGGAATAGGTAATTTGAGACTTGAGACATGGTGCTGCATTACTAGACAAGTATAAATAGACGGACCTTAACAATGCATTGCCCTTCAGAAAACCAGTAAGGTTGATTACAAAGTCTCATAATATTAGAGCTATGCATTGAACATCATTCAGCAGTCTGCTTTATAAATCTTTGTTTAAGGCTACTTTAGCATGAAAGCCATTTTAACTGCGTTGTTATCCCTTCGCTGAAATATGCTCACCTGTCTGATGTTGTATGAAAATTACCCATCTACATCAATTCGCGACTCAGATAGAAACAAGTACAATTAATTAATCTTAAATCACAGCACACTCATTTAGAGTTTATTAATTTACACTTGATGAATGGAGCTATTGGAGATGAATAATAATTACAGGTTCCGTCTATAATGCTGCATCAAGCTATCTATCTATACAGACATCCAGGATTTGTTTTGAGAAGCTGAAACTACATGTTCATAGTTCATATGAGAATATAATGGTCTGTGGAACATGCAGAGTACTTATATCTTACAAAAGTGCTAGTATCTTATAGACTGATGGTGATACAAAGTTTAAACTACTGATAATACACTTTGATACAGACTGATAACGCAACAGTAAATTCAAGAATAAAATAAAAATAATTGTCTACCTGTACATATAATTTTAGAATGTTTATGGGTACAAATTATAGAAATAATGTTCTTACCAGTTTCTTTTCTAAAGGAGCAATAATATGTTTGGTGAGCTTCCAATGTTCTGGCTGAGCTGAATTTGATATTGCAAGGTTCGCAAAGGTAAACCGGAGCTGTAACATTCACATAATAAAACAAGATTTAATTATTTCCATTTTAATTTCAACTGGACTATTTAATGGGATTGAAGTGTTCCGATTTTTTTCAAACAAGACATTAGTTTTACCTCTACCATGTTCTAGACACTATAATAAATATCAAGGTACAAAACAGAAATGAAAGAAATAAATCTTGTTACTTAATGAAGTGTTAGCTATTCTCTCATGAAAAAGACAAAGGACCATCCCACCTTTGTTTTTCAATTTATTTCCTACTAAATTGAAATAATGCACACATTGAAGCCAAACTAATTGATAGAGGGCACATTCATAATGTTTATGCATGTATATTGCCAACACTATATTATTATACAAAACAGGATTGATTACATGACCCACGCTGCATAAACATACGAATACTATTCACAGTTTTTCATGATTTGCAGATTCTCATGATCATATTTGACATGCCTTAGTCTTATATAGAGATATTGCTAAACAAACATGATACTAAGTAGATTAATGTCCGTTTTTTGTATTAATATAAGTATAGGCTTCAATATCAAGAAGCTGAGTGCCCAAATTATATACATTATGTATGTACATAATCTGCACTTGTTATTATTACCGGTGTATATAATATGTATGCTTAGTACTGAGAGGATGTAGTAGTTACCTTGCTATAATAATTGTAAAGAGGCTCATTAATCAAGATCGGACTGCCAATCGAGACATCCATCAAATTATGTATGTATGCACACACCAATAATTAACTCAGTAGTTATAGACTAAGCAAACCAGATCCCTGCGAAATTGTCTTCATCCTTTAATTTTAACACAATCAAGTTGCTCTAGCGAAATTTCTGAGGAAAGCTATTGAAATTGCAAATTATCATTAAGGACCTATGCAGAATGTTGTTTTATGAACGTGAAGCAGAGCGGATCGTAAAGTACAAGGCAAAGAAAATCAAACAGTTTTAGTTTTATAAATCATTGAGAACAAAAGAACTCATAATAATTAACGAAAATACTTTGCGCATGTGAACACCTTTACATCAACAGAGGCGTATTCGCCTAAGTTTTCGATTACTTAATGTTCCAATCCTATGTTCAATATTCTACTGCGAAAGTGCTCTGTAATCATTAAAAAAATATTTCAAGCGTTCGCCGAGTCACTTCACATTATGCAATGTTTGTGAGTATAGGTACTTGTATATTGAGTTATTGCTACTACATCTCTCTTCATTACTACATTATATGGATAACAATAGGAGACCTACCATCTAGAAACTTTTTTTTCAGGCGAATCAGAAATGTGTATACTTATTGTAGTAGTAATGCATCATTATAGCTACCCAATTAATGTAGTAAGTAACCATTATAATAATACAAGAATATCTACTATATAATCCTAGTTCCAATTCAAAACTCATTATAGATAGGATTTTACTTATAGTTAGCATCTTGTGTGTATTTACATCTAACAAACAAGTGGAGGTTCAGGTTAGAAGGCATATCAGCATATCATGTACATAGCATAGAATCCTGTATGGTTGGTGCTCAACTAACAATGTCTAACACATTATTATGACTTTATTATAAAATAGTAATAATACAGGTAGAGTATCTATAGATTGGTCAAGTTTGTTTTGTGATGTGTTAAACAATCTGTCTTGCCCATCATATTGAAATAAAATAATAATCATCACCTAGTCCAGTGCGCTTCCATAGCTGAGCGATTCCATTTGTGTGCATAGTGATCATGTACACATGCTTTAGTTACTTAACGTTACGATAGTCGCAGTAATATGAGTTAACTAACTAGAGCCGAGTGGGCACCTGTAATAATATGAATACGTGCACTAGTTAAAGAGAGATAGACGCACATTAGACACCAGGATCACATCACGATGATGCATCAGTCTCGCATATCCCCTCTTTGCCTTATCTAGTTCACTATCCATAAATAATCACGACTCTAATCCCAATGCACTCGAAAGGGAACCTCTGCTAGCAAGCAGGACTAAATGAGTTAGACAATTCTGGAAAAACCTGATCTCGGGAATTTTTATAAGAAAGCAAAGCTCTCTTTCAACGCGTTATCTCTCCTATCCCATTTCTACGATAAGAACAACAACGTGTTTGTTGTGCTAATTATCTTTCCACTTATCTTTCTCGGCGTGAGTTTATTTTTATTTATTTTATTTCTTTTAATTTAGGTTTTCATATAAAATACAAAGAAAATTAGCCAAAGTCTTGGTTTATAGACCTAAGTCAGTTCTGTGATTTGTAAGTACTGTACAAAGCAATATTATTACATCTAATAAAGTCTCGTTTACCCTATGGCTTATTTCACGAAATCTAACATTGATGTAAGTATTAAAAAAAACTATACATGGAAAAAACGATAAAGGTTTGTTCTATGCCCTGGTAGACATTATACTGTCTGGCACTAACGAGACCATACGTTACGCATATTACATGTCCGTCACGTCTATAATCATATTGATATTTCTTAGAGCTGTGTCTAGATGTTATTTCTACGTGTATGAATACAATAAACATGAAAAAATTTAGCAGAACAGAACACGAGTTGAGGTAATGCTGTAATTTTTAAAAAGTATAATTTAATGGGTTAGGGAGACTTACCACTCCGTGAATTTTCTCCTGTTGCATTTTTTTCGCTTTTCATGGAGACTGGCGTAGCGGATGTAGCTCCAGAATTAGGAGTGGATGATGGAACGGCAGGTAAATCTGCTCCAGGTATAACCGGAGGAATGAAAAGATACCGTGCAGCATCTGAAACACAAAATGCAATAATAGAAATGAACTTTTTGTAAATATTAATATTTTAATTACATTACTTGTACATCATAACTTTTGTGTTCATACGGGCAAGGTAAAGATAAGCATGCTCCAGTAGTTCTATAATTAACTAAGCACACGGGGGTATCTTACTAATTACTGATAGTAATATTTTTCTAGGTTTGTTTAGTGGTAAGTAACATAAGCTGCTACATAAACTGCTGCTACTTAATTGGCTTAAATCGCCAGGTAAAACAAAACTGAAGGATATGTATTTAGCATGAGTGGTTCGGTAATTTACTTATAGCACAAGTAGCTTCAAGATGTTTTTGATAATTTTTGAAAGAAAGTCTTGCATATAAATAAATCTGTCTTGATCTGCGTGCCCTTTGATGTCATGCTCACCTGTTTACTTCTCAGGATCATAAAACTCCCTATAGGAGCCACTTTCATGCATAAATACCACCAACAGCACTTTATTACAAAACTTTTCGAGTGGAAAACCTTAGCAAATTGTGGTTCACTACATGAAGTTCATTCGAACAAGTTGCAATATGTTAAGTGCAGGTAGGTCCGGTCAAAAAAATCAATCTGATTAATGATTATCATCATACTGCTCTCAGCCGGCAACCAGTTAAAATATCTACAATCAAAGTGAACCTGACTTAATCTGGCAATCTGCAAGAATAAATATTACACTATCTACGGATAATGCATCGGAATAGCAATTATTGCTAATTTTTTAGAATCAAAATAATTGTGCTTAGCTACCTTAGTTTTTCTTTAGGAAGCATTCATTACAGACAATAATAGTCTTTCAGCTTCAGTGCAATTTCGTTAAAACGAGTATGTGCACCAAATGCACTTATTGTATTTGTCAGAGACCATTATCTAGCAATCAACAATTTATAATAAACCATTTTGTTGCTTATTTTTGCATTGCTTGTAAATAATGATTGTACAAAGTGCATCTAATAAGTAGCTCTACTAATGCATCGTATTAGAGTTTAGCCAAGTTGTCCATTTACCATTAGAATTCAATGTATAACTAAAATAGTAACAAAATAAAAATGTTCACAACTAATTTGCTCAAAGAGCAAATGCATGTTTAGTGATAAAGGAATGGAGAAGGACAACCTGACAGATGCATCAACTAGGGAAAAGTTGTTGTCTATCTCTGTAAATATCCTTGAGACGTTTCGGAATAAAATATACGCTTCTTACAATTACAATCTAGAGAGCATGACGCTTCATGATTCTGAAATCTAATCTGAAATAGAAAAAACTAGGTGCATTTTCATTACATAAATAACATCAAGAAAACGAATCTAAAAACAATGTGCAAGTTTCCATTGCTTGTAACACTTCACAAGAAAATTAAAAAAATATGTGACGCCTGAAGATATATACCGATGCCCTATAGTAGGACTTGTAATTATCATATAGTAGTATCTATTTATACGATAGATTTGTATAAATGTATGTATATTTAGAGGATAACAAATCTGTCACATGTTCTACCCTTCCCCACATGAATGAGTAACATTTTTTAGATTAAGAAAAGATCGAAACCTCTTTATCAAGTATAATTCAGTAAATAAAAAGAAATGCAATCATTCCCTATCTAAATGTTTATCACTCTGTAATGTAAACTGGATACATGTACATATTTCTAAGTCTAATCTCTGTTTATTATTCAGTACATTACAATAAATAAGCACATACCTCAGAATTTCTGCATAATTCCAATGACTACCTATTTGCATATCAAAACAGTTATAGATAAAGGCATAGTGCAACTCTACAATAAATTACAGGGAATAATCATGTACCAAAATGTAACTAATGTCCTTATTCTATCATCATCACAGCAGCAACAGCCTAGTTAGAGTTTTCAGAAATAAAAGCATATCTTTTACTAAACAATAGCTACCTACTTACTTTATTGGTAGAACAAAACAATAGGTGTTTTATAATCCATCGATAATCTTATCTGGCTATAGCCCACATAATATGCAGGTCTATATACCAATATATAATAGGTAATAGTATTTTGTATTTGCAATTGTGATTTTAGATTATTTAGATTACCATTCCGCAATGCTGGAGGAAGCAAATGGAAATATGGTAGACCAGCAGCGGCAGCCTGTAATATTTGTTGATGAGAAAAAGGCCCAGGAGAACCATTTAGTTCGACTGAAGGGATATCCGGAGTTCTACTTCGACTACTACAGCTTCTGGTCTTCCGCCGCAGCTCATCTCCATCTTCAGCTTCTGAAATGTCAACTTCAGTCAAATCCGGAGCATCGGAAGATCTACTCCGTGTACTTTCATTTCTCCCCGAGCTAAATCCCAGCGCCAACTGTTGTTTCGCATGGTTTAATTTACTCAAATTAGAATGATTATTGCTCATTTTTTGTTGCCAAAGTAGAGAATGAGTGTCTGCGGCTGAAATCCTCTCAATACTTTTCTCGCTTCGTCGACTATTGCTGCTATTCCGACTTTTCGAAGATGAGGGCTGACCTTGTCCAATATCTCTCCGTCGACTACTTCTGTACATATCCATATTCTTTGGTATCATATCTATTAGAGTCTGTTGCAAATCTTGTCGATACTGTTCTTCGCTGTATAAAGCAGGAATCCTAAGACTTTGTTGATTTTCTCCGACCCCGACTCCCGGGCTGGAGGGGCAGTCTGAAGCTGACTCCTCCGTTATTTTCTTCTCCGAATTTCCGTCGCCATCTTCCGCCTCGTTCCACGACTCTTCTCCAGCACCTGCAATACAAGAAAATTCACCATTAGTTTCGTTTTCCTTTACACTACACAGATAGCTCGCTCTTTGTTTCGACGGAAAACTGATTTTCACATCATTCCTGAGTAACTACTTAAATATTTTAAATTTTTTAAAACGCCATTCTACTCAATTGGTTTTCTTTCATTCTTACCGTGTTCATTAGTTAATTCATCAACTTTGCATAGCTGGTTAATTTATGATATCAGGAAATGAAATCATTTTCCCTTCTCTCAAACCATCCAGGCAACAATTATAAATAATTGCTCTGAAATACTTTAAGAAGGTTTGTCTGTCTCGCTAGAATCTAACTTGTAATTTACACGTCTCATACTCATATAATCTTCTGATGAGTGTGGATACCGTAAATAATATGATTAAGTCAATCCATATCCATATCAAAACATTTCCTATGTACCAGATACTTAATAACATCGAATTTTCTCATCTGCTACCGAAACAGAGAGTGAATTGAATAGGAGAACAAGCTCAAAACTTTAAACCAAAGCGTAAGTTGTAATTATGTGCTAATTTACAGTAGCACTGTAGCACCTCTAGTTATCAACAGTTATCATCCTTTATCATTATCAAAGTATTGCTTAACAAGAGCCGACGAATTAAATTTCAAGCTCAAACTGTGCTACGTTTTATCTATAACACTTTATGTAGCTAAAATACAAAAATCTATTACAGATACTACCATTATTTTGTATACACCACAGGGATTCATGTACAAATTAATGTAGCTAGAGATATTCTAAGTGTAATTATGTACTACAATCAAGAAAAGTTTCCAACATGCCTATATACTTTGTATTAGTGAACCTAATTACATAATAGAAATATAATGCATGTAAAATCATTTTCCATTAAAAGCAAAGCATCAATTTACTACTTTTGCATGTTCACAAAACCTAGAAAAAATAACTTGCACTTCAAAAGTCGGAATGTAGAACTTTAAAATTGCTAGCACATTCAACTTGTCTTTTCAGCCGACAAACAATCTAAACTTTTATTCTGGTAGTACATAAAATATTATTGAATAGCATCCCTGAATCGTCTGTGTCTACTATTGCGTTCCACACTTGAACCTTCTAATTTCCTTAAAAGGTGCAAAAATGTAACTTCTAAGGCAAACAAGTAAATTATAAAAGTAAAACAATGCGAGTGTGTACAAGACTAGAATACAAAGAAATAACTCCATCGATCAATTGCATGCAGAGGGATTTTAAACGTTAAATAGTTTTCACTCTTCACCTACTAATATGTCGTAGCAGTGTACAAGCTGTCACAATCATTGTCACTGTCATGTCAGTCTCTAGAGTGTCAATGTCAACTTAGAGACATGATTATGTCTTGATAAAATAATCATATAAGAGCTACATCCAATTCTCGTTATTCTATACTAGCTTCTATAATGGTTTGATTGAATGAATGGTATTCGTGTACCTGACCTGTATACCAGTAGGTACTTCTGTTGCGTTATATAATGGTGAATATCCAACGTATAATAATGGATATTCTTTATCTCAGTCGACCCCATAGGCAAGAAGCAGTCTTCAATTCATTCAATTTACTCATTCGCTCGCTCATAACAAACGAGCTACCTACCTGGTTGGAATAATAATAGAGAGCTCGAACACGACACAGGTATTAGGTACTTTCAAAATACAAACAATGAAGATAGACACAAAAAGCTAAAACAACATCAACAGGCAGGTTAAAAACGCAGATGAACGTAGTGCACAATATAAACCTCTAAAAAAACCTTTCAACGACACAGTATCAACTGACTTATAAACATCTTCCCATTTCATTTAACAGTCTGAAAATCGTGTCTACTTGTCTTGTCATTTGTCATCATCAGATCAACTTCGTACATACCTTTCGAATTGCAATTTCGACACAATAATGTATACATACCTACATAACTATGAAGTAGATACTCACATTAAATCATTCCATAGCAATCTACAAATACAGAATAATGGGGAATTGTACATAAATATATATACCAATGGAAAAGTCCATAACAATTGATTCATTGAATTAGATTGTTTGTATTTGTGTCTCTATCGGTTGAAAATGATTTGAATGAATGAAACTTAACAATGAATATGACAGCGTGTGATAGAATTAGTGATGTAGTATTTCCGCTGTATTTTTTGTTTCAATTTAGTTGACAATGCACGTGCATGCAAGATTGTTGCGTTAAAATAATATATCACCCTATATAACTATGTAGATGATAGTATATCCTAGCAATAAGTTATGCTAAGTATTCATTTTATAAAGTTTCAATGTACAGTTAAAAAGGAGTTGTTGCACATTATATTAAGTATAAATGATAATTGCATTATATTAGGGAGTTAGGGAGAGATGTGAATGTGACTGAGCTCAGGTTGGTGATCAGGCGAAATTGCCATTGATAGTTTATGGCTAAGTATAGTTGGATGTGGAAGAGAGTAATGCACGAGTCTAGTGGACATAAACTCATAAAATAGCAGACAACAAAGTAGATTACGTGTGCTAAAGAGCCCTACGATGTCATTCATACATTCTTTACGAGAGCTTTGGCTACTAAAGTAGTCCATCAATTCTTACGTCGCTAGTCAGTGAGTCTAGTCTCAAGTCCTGTTTTGTATTTACGGGGAAGAGAACAGATAATTATGTCGCCTGGTTTGGATTGTCTGTTCTTCAGTCACGTCCGTTGGTTCGATCATTTCTCTAAATATGTCAAGTAAAGGCATTTTATACATTAAAGTGTCCATGTGCGTGCCATAAGTATAGAGACTGCGTCCAGAAACAATTTTTATGGCTGAAGTTTGATAATCATTTGGAGCGACAAGGTAGTTTTTTGAGCATTTATTCTTTATCGTGGAGAAGAAATGAAATAAAGCGACAACTCATCGCTGAAATTGGAACATAAATAATTGCTTCGATAACAGCACAGAATAGGATAATAAAAACAACAAAAATCAATCGAAAAGTTGTGATAAAATCAAGAAAAGTAGTAAAAACCGTGATACATAAAAATTAAGAGCTCGCTTCCTTCGGCCATTACATGCATATTGAATAGCAGCAGGAGGGGAAGGAATGAGAATTTTTTTAAATCAATTCAATACTAATGATTTTGCAAGGCTGCTTTCTCTATCCTGGTCAAAGATCAAATTAAGAACTGCTTATTCAATTTAAGTTAGTTTACTAATAGAACAGTTCATATCATTATGACACTCATTATGTTTATAGAACTGAGGAGTGTAATGAGCATGCAATTTTAATTTCCCAGACATTCGACCCGGCATGATTCTTCAACTCGCTTTCCTACTTTTATTTTTCTATTATTAGTGCACCAGCATTTTAGAACGGTCATAATTATTGATTGCGCAAAACCCTAAACCTCTCCTGAGCAAATATTAATATAAATCGTCTAATTTATTAGGTGTGCTCTGGTGATGGGGAATGAGTGCTTAGATTAGAACCATGTTTGGGAACTCTGTACACATTCGATGGAACTCCAAGAAGACCTTCTGATAACTTATGCATAGTGTCGGCAAAGGAAAATAGTGTTTGATGATAATAGCAAGGAAATAATTACTAAGTTAAGAGCGTAAATTGGATTTTTAATCTTCACCTTACTCTCGATGCTTGCATAAAACACTCGGAGAATCGTAATATTTGTACTAAAAAATTATAACTTTACAGATACAGTAGCAATTATAAATGTTATTATTTCCATGCCTTTATGTACTATATAGGTGGAAATGGTGCATACCACCAGCGCATTAATACACAGTGACTATGAATGTAGTACCTAGCATGAAGATACAAAAATTATTATAATATTGTGTTGATTAGGTTTTGTATTCACAAAGGCAAAGGCAGATTGTTGCAGGACTTTAATCATTAATGGTTGGGGTAAGTTGGATTTACATAAAGTTGTTTTATGCACTCACCGTATTATCTTGAGAATGGATCCTGTGCAATAGTTAAAGTAAAAAATATGCACATTATACAGTATCGAGATCCAAAGCACAGTGTAAACTTCTGGGGAAATAAATAGCTCAGTCGTCAGCAGTTTATCAATTATCATTCTGCAAGTAATAATCTTTGAATCTATAATGTATATGAACTAGTATTTTCTAGTATCGCCTGTAGATATACAGGCAAAATAACCTCAATTTCAATTTCTACAATTCTTGTCTGGAGAATTGTTATAAAAATCAAGATTCAGTGTTGGAGTTAATATAATTTGTCATAAGGATGTAAGGAGTGAGGGCTTGCATTACAAGGTTGTAAAAAATCGTTAGGTCATCAGATAACGATTAGTATGGCATATATATATGCATGTAGGTATTTTAGGAGGTATTATTGCTACAAGTACCTAATATACTTACCTTCTTCCCCTATCTGTATATAGGTAGCTATACTATAAAATAACAAACGAACATGGATAATGAATTACTGGGTTTTTTATAATGTGAGCTTGATGACGATATCAGAGTACAAATGAAAGGAGTGGCAACGGCAACTGGCCGGGTCATCTATTGTAAGAATATTATATCTGTACTCTGGTGTCAAGTCAAGTAAAGCTTCGACTAAAATTCGAACGTGCATAAGATATAAAGAACTTTAGATTAGTTCAGTGATTGCAAGACCTGGGCTGGCTTGCCTGAGTACGTACGTCCAGTTTGATAAAGTCAATCGAGACCATAACACAGGTACTTATCGCAAGAAAGAAAACTACTGCTCACTCCGTATATTCTGAGGGAGCAGTGAATTTTCATATGCTCACAATGTGGAGTGAAGCTAATGAAGCGAATGGACAGTTGAATTAGGGAACAATGGAATTGGCAGAGAGAGAAATGATATCGGACTCAAGATCTGCATGAACAGGAGCTTATCAACTTAACAATAATAATATACAACCTCCCTAGTCTCACTATTATCCGCATCACATGCATGCCTAGGCAATTTCCTACTAAATAGGCATATATAGCCTATCTGGTAGAAGTAGTTATATAAGTGCACTAAGTCACTACTGACTTGTAGTAGGTGCGCTACTTGGGTTTAGACCGGGTACTGCTTGTCTACCACATCTAATTCATGCAAGTCAGTATTACATCACATTAAATATGTATACTCTACCTATACAATATAATGCAAAAAACAAGCATTATAAGATTTTTCCTACTACTACCTGTCCAGACTGTAAAACCTGCATTATAAAAAGGTCTGTGTGGACAAGTAATAGTTAAAGTAGGGTAATATACCTATATGCATGCGATACATATAAATTGCCCACATAGTCACACGATATGGTAGATAGCATATGTTATTCCCTTTACTATACTCTAGTATTAAAGATATATTCCCCAGATAAGCCCATACTTATTTTCTCAACATTACTTGGAATGTACTAGTGCATGTTTTAATCTGAGTTGCGTCGCATTAGACTCTTTCTAAATAGATGTGAATTAGATTTTTATTTTTTGTTGTACATGCAATATACGATGTACTTACCAGTACGGTTATGATTAAACAAGCTCTAGTGCACTGTAACTATTTATCAGAAAATTGCAAATATATACATAGATTATGGTGGAATACATACGCAGGTACAGATAAAAATAGTATATTTGTTATTAACATTCCCGGAGTAGACTATACCTACTGTGTATATCTGTAAGATATATACTGCTAATTTTGCAGTTCTAAAGTATTTTGTTAGCTATTCCATAGTGCTACGATAATGACTTATTGAGTCCAGAGTATAGAGGCCAGTCCAGTTCACTCCAGTTAACCATAGCACAACCAAAAGGTGGTTACAGAATAACGAAACCACGTAAAACTGGACTGGTTCGTTGGACGCTGTGGAGTTGGTCTGCTTTGAGTGAAGTTAGCATGCAAGCATGCACATCCGTCATCTCGATAAGGGAGAAAGGTTTTCCATTAATTTTCCGCAATCATGCTGATAAGAATCAAGACTTATCATTACCATCGGACAGACAATTAAAAAGGTTCTCTACAATATAACTTCAACAGCTATATCTGATCGAAAAAGTTGATGCCGAGAAAGAAAAAAATCCAGGGCGTTGCTGAATGTTCTCAGCTAACTTCTTGGTCTTCTGCTTTGCTTACTTAGAGTAAAGTGTTAGCTCCAGCTCGGCTTCTCCTCACTCTAAACTCCCGTCTACTAATTCCGAACTGATGTGTAGCCATGCACTTTGCATCTGCTTGGTTATGCATATGAATAAGTTTTTTTTTTAAATATAGATACGATATAAACAACATGCATGTAGGAATATCGTTATTAGATTACCACTCTTAAGTATGTTACGCAATAAATGTATGCTTGCACTATATGCTTTTAGCTTATAAGTAATTTAAGTTGTCTAACTCAGAAAAGTGTATGCTTCATGGGCATTATATAAAGTAAACTTTCATCTTTATCGCACTTAAGAAGTTAAGCCCAAAGAATATTACGCATTTACTTATTAGTAAACAAACTAGTGCAGTCAAAAAGGAATCTTTTAGTTATCACGGTAGGAAATCTTTAAACTTTAACTAACCATGAATTAAGTTAAAGTGTGAAAGAGAAGAGCCTTCAATAAAAGTCTACACGTAGAATTGAACTTGAAGTGTGAACAGTGAAGGAAAGAATCAAGCCACAGACGATGAATATATAAGATACAATTACGTTTACCTACCTGGGCTGTAGTTGTTAAACTTGAGTGAGCTGATTCTATGGAAGAGAGAGAATTTGTGTATCAAACTGATAGAAATAAGCTTCTTTTATTCTTCCCATTTGCCTACTGTTAATGATTTCAGTTTATGTGATTTAAGTTTACATTGAGATAAATAATCCAGGAAGGCACCTTGAGTTCCCTTCTTGACTAATCGTAAGCCTGGCTTGACAACTCGGCTTAATTCTTTGTTACACAATTGTGGAGTTATTGGCAAGGTGGAGTTGGATTTATGTCTGTGTATATGTGTTTACTAATAGTAAGTAGAATAGGGGCAACAATAAGTAAATACATGAGTTAAGTGGAAAAGTAAATCTGAAGCTACATACCTGTAGTTTGTAAGATTGTAGATCTGCCATCAATCTCGCCTCACCTCACCTTTACCATTCATCCCTGACCTTTGAGAGAGGAAAAAGTTTCTCGAGAAAGAGAGATAAGGGATCGGAGCTTGTTCTCCGTATAGTTATTCACTCCTCACTTCACTCGACTCTGTCCGAAACCTTAGTTATCAAATTGATGAAGGGACGAGAATGAAAAACCAATTCACAAATTGCTCCTGTCGCCATTAAATCCTCTACTTCCAATTATCCAATCCAAGGGAATAAATATATCATTTTGACTTTAATTGCAGTCAACCATTTAAATTCTATAGAGGAAAGCAACGAATCAATTGTGCTCGAAAAAGAGTGAGCAATATTTGTAGTTGTAGACCATGGCTGGCTGCAGCCCAGTCCAGTTTGGTTACAATATATAGCTAATAGCATCTCTCCCACGTCCAATCCATTCCAATCCAATCAAAGTGCCACAATAATCATAACTACAAGCAATATTAGAGTAAGTACCTAATCCAGCCTATTGTACACACCACATCACTACTTATCAGGTAGTAAAGCAAAGTCGTAAACTATATAAACTTGCTTCTAAACAAAGAGATGGAAAAAACTTGAATCGAGATCACTGCAGATTATAGCGAATTGATTGCAAGTTTGCCCATTTCGCAAAAGTTGCGCTTGATTGAATGAAAAAGCAACCCATGTTGTTCCCATACACAAAGGTAAACAAGTCCGTTTTCAACTTGTTCACACAAAAATCAAATAGTAATGTGTTAGGCTACGTACAGATAGGTATAGGTAAGGCAAAATCTATGAATGCCTACATTATGATTCTAGATAACTGTCTTGATTGCAAGAAATATTCAATAGGAGTAAGATACTTCTCGCTGAATTAATGAATTATTATAAGAAAGGGCATCTCGGATGATAAATCTCATTTTTATTAAATATACATAGA
>JABASH010001488.1:0-25803 GCA_019776445.1 Tomocerus maximus | reverse complement strand
GAGTCAATACTAGATAAAGCTACGTGGCAATTTGGCGAAATCTAAGTTGTCGCTTTTTGAAAGAGAGTAGAGTATTGAAGTTACTTAAGGTGTGAATCACTAATAAAACAAAGATGCCTGTTGTTTGCTTTCTGCTTCGTGATATTATCGTCCATCTGTGAAAGCAATGCAAATTTTATCACTATTCACATATTTACAAACATTTGTCACGAAATTCAGTTGGAAGTCCCTCCTCGTAATAAAAGTAAGTAGTAAGCTATCTATCCACATACAAATGCAGTTTTACGTAATACTTAGTGCAGGATAAAACGTGTTAAGGTTGGCGATGCCGGATTCTTCATTAGTGAACGTGGCAGACATAAGATATGGAAAGGTACTTCAGGTCGGGGCTGTGCTTAGTAGTCTATATGTCACGGACTTTATTACGTTTATCGCTTAAATGTCACATTTCTGACATGTCTCTGTCCGTTTAAAATTCAAATGTGTAAAGATAAGCTGAAAATAGAATCGAGAGAAAAATGCGTCGAGCACGCAAACGTATTTGAAATGACTGAGTAGCATATAGAGCTTTAGTAGGCGGCGCGTGGCAGAAATACGATGCAAATTTGATCCATAGAAATGGATTGACATGGAACAGAACTCTGAGCTTTATAAATACATAACTGCCTAGAAAGGAAAGTGAAACATACATCCGTTGCTTACAATGGCATGACAGAGCTTTTAGATAAATTTATATAAGGAAGGTGAACTCTGGTTACTAGATACGCGTACTATTTACTGCCCTAGTATGGCATATATAGTACTGTCATGCTATAACATTTCTGGCTAGGCCATTACTATTAAGTATACTTAGTATATCTAATATATTATTATTGCTAATTAAGTAAGTAGATAAAGTCAGCTACCTATATATTATTATTCTATTTAGGCTAATGCAGCGCAGCCTGGATATTTAACTAGCCCCAATGTGTTCTTGTCACGAATTCATTATGATTATTACACAGTAAATAGCAGTGCAACTCTAATGCACTCTCATTCATT
Organism: Tomocerus maximus; assembly: GCA_019776445.1. Classification (NCBI taxonomy): domain Eukaryota; kingdom Metazoa; phylum Arthropoda; class Collembola; order Entomobryomorpha; family Tomoceridae; genus Tomocerus; species Tomocerus maximus. The sequence continues at coordinate 24,762 of JABASH010001488.1, read as the reverse complement.
GTCACGTTACTTAGCTAAGAAGAAAGGCGATATTATAAACTTAAAGTTAGTCTATACTAATAACAGAAACATATTTATATTGAAATCACTATATTTATTCAATTTAGGCATCAACATAATGATATTCTTTGCACGCTGGTTTTCACTAAGTAAAACCTGAGAGTAAAATGAAATGTAGCAGAGTTGCAGTTTTATTCAATATTCTCAATTTTCTTCTTTTGATGGCAAGCGCTAAGCAGACATCTACATAAGTGATGGGGAATATTTGGTTCTTAAACACGTTCTTCGTTGAAATATGGTATAAGTATGGCATGCACAACTGAAGAGGTGCATGCAAATCAATTTTGCATCGTTGAGTTCTTTGTCAGAGCGGTCTCGTCTATCGACAGTAAAAAATGTATAGCGGTGAATATCCAGGGAATGAAATGCACACAGTTTTGGTGGAATTCATGCAGAAAGTAAAGCATCTATCTGAAATTGCAATAACAGACAACAAGGACACGAAAGCCATGAAAGTGATACATGTAAATAGGCATTGCAGTTGTTAAACAATTCAGCTCTTTCTCTCTTCTTGCATTCGTTCATGTATCGCCAACTCAACTAAATTATTGATTTTAACAAGATTGGGTAGAGGCAGTGTAAGTCGCCTTGCAATTCCTGCCCTATTTTTAAGGTATATTCCAGAGTAGATGGTGAAGTGGCTGAAGCTCTTGTTTTATGGTTTTGGCACGCTGGAGAGTGATTTATGATACAGGAATTACAAATGGTACCTGTAGAATTATAGAGAAAGCCGGAGTTTTAAACGAGATGTCAGATAAACTTGCCTATTCATGTCATGCGGGTTTTGTTTTTAAGCCGATAGTTCAGGTAAGCTGTGTGTAGGAGACCTCTATAAGTCTGCACCTCTCCGTCTCACTTGAGTTGCCTACATCTACTGCACTGTTTACATAACCCACTAATCTACACACCCATCTTGCCATTTCACGGGCTTTGCACGTTCTTCGGTTTGTCGAAGGATTAAGTGGAATACGGCACAACATCTCAACTGAACACATGATACAATATTAATTAAGCCAAAAAGTAGACAATTTCTATTTTAAAATGCACAATAGGAGTTTTTAATTCTCGACATTGCTTACTCTTCAGCAAACAAATGGATTCGTGGTGCGTGACTTGCCTGCACAATGTGAGTGACAAGTGAGCTCTTGTACTTTAATATACAAGTCTGCATGCAGAACATAATGACCTCAATCAAGAAAAAGGATTCGTGTTCGAATTCAGATATCGATTTGTATTAATTTCAATTACTATTATGACCCACGTTAAGTTCTGCCCGGATTAAAAACTTTTGCCATTACTCTTTGAAATTGTACATTTATACTTTGAAGTTTCAAATGGAGTTAACAGAGTAATATAGTTAGGCCTATGTCTTATTCACTGGGAATTTCCATTTATGGCAAGTGTCAAGTACTAATTCTAAAAACATAAAAAGATAAGCTTGAAGGAAGTGGGCATCCTGATGCAAATGTTATTTAGATGTTCATTTATCTGTGGAATACTTCATGAAAATGGCGAGATTGATATTAAAACATGTGAAATGTAACAGTACATAGTGTAGGAAATTGTTTAAGTAATAAATTGAAACAGTATATCTGCACAGCTTGTCCCTAATCTTTTTACCATTAGCTTAATGTACGTTGTTGTGTTGGATCTCACTGTGCTGTTCCAATGTTCCATTAATTAAATATCCCATTCCAGTATAACTTACTTGTAGCCTAGGTCGATAAATACTGTAGCTGATTGCAGACACCTACTTAAGACTTTATCTTAAGCTCTTAAGAACATGGGAAAAAAGTTACAGTTGTGTATAGTTATAATTCATCATTGATTGTATGTAGACAGCTCTGAATGCAATAATGCAGATATAAATGTAGCTACTTAAGACGAATCAGCATTGCAAATTCAACATTCAACAAGTCATTTGATTCCAACAATTAACAGTTTTGTTAAATATTCTGGTAGATAATCAGGTTATATGAATACTGTAGTTACTGTTGGCTCTTGTCAATTAAGGAAACTAAATTCTTCCTCAAACGTAATAGGCACGTGAAACATACCAGTGTTCTGAATTTGCAGTTGTAATCGAATTAGTTGTGTCTAATGGATTTTTAGTGGAATGGTTCAGGTTCAGCTCGAATACGCTTATAGTGCACCGATTTAAATATTAGTTCCTACATCGAAATGCTGTATGCAGTGATTAAGTGCCATGGCTAAGTATATTATGGTAACAGTCTAGCATATTAGAATTATAGCATAATTACTTAACGTAGGTAACGTTTGTACAGATAATAACGATACATGGAGTAGCGTGTGAGAACTTCAACGACCGTGGCCATCCGTATGATTGGATAATGCAAAGAGATTTTATGATTCCCATCCCTTGCACTATTGACGTAACCATCTGAGTATGTGATAAAACGTAGTTATACATCTAGAGTGTTTGCTTATTCAATATATAGCCAAATATAATATTTCATCGCGGAGTAGTACACATGTGAGTGATAGATGAGCTCTTTGTCAGTATGTTAGCTCCTGACTTGCAACTCGCTTGCTCAATGTCAATGACCAGCACAGAGTTTCACAGTGCTACTACAGCTACGTGAGTAATCTCCGGCAAGCTGAAGAAATTGACATGTCATCGTGATAATTGGTAGTCACTGTTGACGCGAGCGAACTCACTAAGTAGCTTACCATTCTCACAGCCCTCTGACTTACTACACAACAGATTGATTCATTTCTATTTATAGCTCTTTGCAGCCTTGCTTGGCAGCATAGTGCTAATATTTATGACATTTCTCTACCAGGATTCCTAACAATACTCTTCTACTGCTATTTATCATGAAATAATATATGCTGTCACTTGGAAAGATATCATCTTGTGCTAATAGCCGTGCACATTTCCTTGTGAATCTACTACTCAAATATTTAACGTGTATCTCAGATGTGAAATATTGGAATACTGAATCTGACAGCTACATCAATCTGAAAATAACAAATAGCAGTGCAGAGAGGTCAGAACAGATAACAATTATACAATAGTAATACTTATTGTTACTGCATGTAGCAATTGACACACTAATTTACTATTCTTTTTCAAATTAGTTATTTTGGGTAATTTTGTTCCTGCTTTAGATAAATCTTTAAATATCATTAAAATGTGACGTTTGATAATAATCAGATTTTGTAGCCTTCAAGATATTAGAAATTGAATTGCATGTTGGTTGCCGAAAGATTTTCAAAAAATCGATTCTATTTGGTGAATTCCATGGACATTGCAGCAAAGCCTATATAGGAATCGGAATCAAAGCGAAGTGAAGAGATGTCGTGTTTCTGGAGGTCGATGTATGCAATGGAAATGTAAATATTATAGGAGAGCTGTGAGTGCTACAGTTGTGTGTGCTTTATGCATAACATATAAGTTGAAATTGTAATGCTGGTTTCCTTGGTTTGGTTTAATATCTCGTCTCGCTGGTGTGGGTAAGGAATTGTGATAAGTGGAGGAATATGGAAGTAGCAGAAGTCAGAAGTGATGGTAGGTATTTGTGCAGAGTGCAGAGTATAGAGTAGTGAACTGATTGCCAGTCTGCGTGCTGTAAGGTACATGTTTGACATGGCAAGACAGACAGAGACTGTTTGTACAAAGTGTGAGTTGTTAGTGTGAATCTGAGTGAGTAGCGTAGACTGGAACAATTCAAAGGAGCAGGCATCCATGCAGTTGAACTGTTCGAGTTAAAAAGCCTCATCCGGGATGTGGGTAGGTTGCAAGAGTTTGGTTTGACTTGTGTAATAGTCTCATGTCTGTACAGCGTCTGCTCAAGCGAAAAATGTCTTGTCTACCTTCAACCCTTTCTTTTGCATCTTATTTCCAGAGTTCACTATCACAACAAAGATCACTTGTGATTTCACTAAAGTTTATGCATCTCTCTTCTCTGTACATAACACTCTTATCTGGACAATCTCAAAATATCAACCATGTAATCTTTTCCCTTCTCTACTACATAATACTACCACACCTTTATTCCTTAACAGGAAAAGAAATGTTCACTAAGGAAAGGATGCAATTTTACTACTTTTTTACGTGAATGAAACCTATGTTTGGAATTTTAGGAAGATCCTCGCATCCGTGTTGGGCTATAAATTCAAAAAAGTCAATTCAATTGATGACGCTAATTTCCTTTGGGTTTGAACAGTAGTAGATTATACTTTGTAACAATACTTTAGAATTAAATGTAAAGTTTTATATGTCTATGGACTGTAGGTGTGTGCATAGAATTTTTCTGGCTTGATACTTGGTATTGTTATGATGATGTATCTGACTCAGCGATTTTACACCATGCCATGCAGTAATTGGTAATTCCACTCTGCTCATACAATCCATAGAGACTTATAAAGCTAGATTATTGCAGGTACCAATAAAGAGGAAGTAACTCATCACATGTAACAGAACCATACTTATAGCTTAGCTCCACAATAACCAACTTTTAGTGTAGAAACGTTACATTTGCTTCCCGAAATGTGTTGCTATACATTTCCTTCCATTTCAGAGTGGATTTGATTTGGTAGCACAGAAGGTATTTCCGTAAACATCAAGCTGAACTATGGGCGTCGGGAGTTCTATATAAACATGGACTAAGTACACTTGTCCATTTGGTTCAGTTAAGATTGTAATTGTGGATTGAATTGAATGCTTGCGGATGTGGAAAGCAAATCCATGTAACAAGGTGTGCATTTCCATTAGCTATATAGTCAGAATCAAAAGCCTAATGGACTTGCCTATTCTTATGGTCAGTTATATGAGTATAACTAAATTAGAATTATTACAGTTCAGCCGCAAGTTGCTCACTATAAAGCAGACTTAAAATGTAACAACGGGCAGTCCTGCTTACTCACATAGAACATTATTTCTGCGAACATCATATAATGACTGGTACGAATATTTGCTACTATTGTTATATACATTAAAGAATCATATCCGTGCTTTGTGTAGTAATGAAGGAGCTCTAAGTGCAAATCAAATGAATAAAATGAAAATATATGCCTACCTTCTGATGAGGTAATAACATTAGAAGCACTACGTAGCACAGGTCAGGGTGATTGCACCTCTTGAACTACTATATAACATAACATCATCATAAACGAAAAGCAAACATGAAAATTCTCTTTCTGACCATACTCCCGCAAAATTTCTAATACTTGTCGTGATGTTATACTTCAGTGTAGTAAATGTGGAATGAGTATTTATTTTCTACAGGAAACCTGAGCCAGACGACCTCCCTCCGCTATGCTTACCTATAATATTTCGGAATACCCTTAACAAAGTCATAAAAACTTACGGTATTTTTGAAACTCACTTGTTTGTGTAGTTTGGTATTTACGATTCTCTGCACATGCAACAGTAATATAATGTATATAGGTGAATAGTGTAATTCATAACTCACATTAATAAGGTAGCTGTACTAGTATAGATTTAGATGTCATGCTATATTACGTGTGATGCGTATGTATAACATACAAAAATGCCAAAGATATTTCCTTCATTAACAATGCATTACCGTATTCTAACATAGGGGTGGTCAGACCAGATAATCGTTCGTTGTGTGTTCTGTGCCCAAGTAGTTATTAACTTTTTGCTGTTCTGCTTCTGGTACTGAAAATGCATTCCTGTAGACTGATGAGTTGTGCTTGCGAAAACAATAATTAATATAGGTAATTAACAAAGAAAGCAATTACAACAATGTAATTATTGATAAAGCTATTAGCCAGGCCTGTCTGCAGTATTATTACCTCTTTCGTTGTTTACGACGATTTTACGTTGCAGTGAAGGATGCTTATTAATTAAAATTACGATTCTTTTACAACTGTATAAAATACCTCGTAATAAATTACATACGTTTACTGCTCCTTTTATTTCTACCAAGAATATCAAAATGTTATGACTCTCCTGACTTACATAACATGCAACTTGCTACAACACAGGAATGTCAAGTACACTAACAAAAGATAATTTACCACATGGGGAGCAAACCAATTTTAAATTCTTAGGGCTGTTATTCCACAATTTTATGATTTTGTCTCGACAACATTTTATTACATTTTTGCTCCCTTTTGCGCTTGAGAAATATTTTTTGTTCAACCCAGTCAATGTTGTAATTGCATTGAAGATAGATAGAAACTACCTGGGAGTTGATTGCATTTGGTAATTGAGTATTGAATGCATCACGTGGTACATTGGTGAGGCCAAATTGTCGGAAATGTCTTAAAAAGCGGTCAATAATGTATATTTGTAACTTGTGGGAAGGTTGGGTGGAAGTAAGAATGAAGTGAATGAATCAGATGAAATTACTTATTTTAATTATGCATGTAAGTGCTTAATTACATTAATAATCCATGGATTAATTTGAGCTATGTGGTATTTATTAATTATGGGTGCTTATTGTAGTAGAACATGCATAGTTAAACATGTGTGATAGTCTTTCCGTGCTCAAGATGTAGAATATAAGTTTGCTAAATAGCGCAAAGTTTGTTGGAGCGAAATGAGAGACAATCTTCTTTAGAGATTCATTCAGCATCCCTCCACAACTCTCCAGAAGAATTCGTCAACCAAACTCCATAGTCAGTTGGATTCTCCTTCCCAACTTTCCATTTCTCGCTCGAGAGCCTCTTCGTTGAACCACCTAAGCCTATTATTAATTGGATATTATGACTTTGGTGACACTTGGAGCTGAATGGGTTGTGCATGTGTTCACTTTTGTCAGCAGTTTTCTTTGATCATTCCCGACTAAAGACTCATAATATCATTTCACATGTTTTGTTCTATTCTAATTTATATACCTAATTTGCCTTCTACATGACTCATATATGACATTTCCTTGTCGATAAAATATTGTCATTACAGTTGTGCGATTCAGCACTACTTTTGCAGATAATACCTGAGGAACTTGTCCGATTATTATCTGGTTTGCACTTATTAATTAAATAGTATATGTATCAGTAATTTTACAAACTGTAGCCGTAGCCATTCATCCACTTTTTATGGAATTTGATTACAGTGCAGTATCAGCATGCAGCATGCATTCTAAAATAGTCATCACTTCATGCTGTACTAAGTAACACATGTAGTAAAACTAGACTAGTTTCAAATATTAACTGTTCATGTGATGTTATTTTACTATAGCTATGTAGGGAATCATGAAATGTATTTTAGTAAAATATTTGCCATTGTTGTTTGCATTTTGTTGTAGTGCACAAGAAAATTGTAGCGAAAACTAAGAACAAATAGAGTATCTGTTGGTTGTATGCAATTTTCATGTAACGGAGGTAGAATTTTACGAATACGGGTTACATGTTAGATAAAATCCTCAATTATATAAATGTAGGAGCATTAAAACTGTATAAGCGCATGTTTTGATAGCAAAGACATGTAGTATTATATATTATGTACTTGTATAGGATTGTGAGACATATAGAGACGATGCATGGACCGCAATTTCCTCTGTTTTGCATACATAGTACAGACAATGTATACGTGGGCGTTTTTCATATGTTGTAAAATGCGAATAGCTCAGCATGGTCTTAGTCTGCTTGAAAACTTTGTCCATTGGTTTTTGAGGGAACGTAGCAAAGCTGTGCTCATTATTGTTGTAAGATATTTATTTGTTGCACGTTCTTGAAAATGTAGCATTTAAATGGCAGAACATAGCAAAGTTGAAAGAGACAAAGCTCTTTTATGTTTTTGTTGGGAAAAACAAGAGAAGACAGGGAGAAACACTGACATTAGTACAGTATCAAAGTATCAACTGAAGAAAACAAGTGATTTTAAAAGGTTTAACTTATGAAGTACGTACTAACAATTATGTGTGCTGTGGCCTTGTCTCCTTGTAATCTTCAGCATTAGTGGAATGGAGCGAAAGCATCAAATAACGAATAATATCCCATACAGAGAAACATGACATGACGACCTCTTCTCTCGAGTGCATTAGTACTTAAGTCAGAGAGACGACATAGTCAATGCTACACAACAGAGACCATCTGTGGTATTAGTGCATGTAGGTTAGTGCATAGGCGGAGGAGAGTAGTAGCATGTGTTTGCAAATACATCCCTAGAAAATGAGTAATCATTCGGTATTCTGTATTACTTACTTAGAGAGTGGATATTCTGTACGATGTAGTTTGCTGAACAACAGAACGAAGAGTCGGCGACGTTTCTCTTGTCTCCTACTATGTATTTATTTTGCTTCAGTGCAATAGAGCACAGAATACACTCTACAGCATGAGATTTTAATTATTTGCATGTCTCCTGTTTTGTGTTAGAGATGACTACTACGAACAATCAAGTTTCGGTAGAAGAACAGAAATGCAGATAAAGCACCCGTGTCGGTTTTCTCGGTAGCTAGCTTTGCCCTATTTGTGGTGAGGCAAGAGGACATAAGTAATTTTATCTCGCGCTCTTCAATTTTCAGACTTACAATTAGTTTGCTGATGTTATGCTCTCTCCTCTACTCTCTCTGGCTCAAGATCGTTAATCCTTCCTTTCATTGATCATTCTCAATTGTGACTCTCACAATGAGCCTAGTTGAGCGTTCGTAAACTCAAGTCGCTAATGAAATGGTTGATTATTTTCAACTATTAATGAAATGATATGGAATAGCATCAAAGACGGCTCTGTCTACTATTCTCTACACTCAAACAAAATAATCTGCTTATTACTACGCATCTACTCTAATATTATGATGCTATCTCTCTGTTCTTTCATCCCTAGCTAGCAAATAGTCATAAGTTGCTTCATCTCACTCAATATTTACATCTTGCATCTTTGTTACCCAAGCCAAGAACTGTTTATTCGCTTTTGCACTTTGTTTTAATGATTCACAATTTAATTCTTAATTTTACGCTACATTCGAGAAATATTCAGATATTCATTAAATCCTCTCTTACTAATAATTTAGGTTTGTTGTACCACAATATCTCTATGTGTCCAACTTGCAATTTTAATATGCAATATCTGTAAATACCATATAAAGAAACATTCCAGCTGAGATAAATATTTTTAAATTATTCCTAAGGCAAGTTATCTGCTATTTACTAAAGTGTAATCGATGTAACCACAATTTTCAAGTTTGTTTATTACTTAAACGTATTGAGTGCCCTGCATGTATGAAAATGAACTTAGCAGTAGTGTAAGTGGAGGTATCAATTATAACGATATGATCATCATTAATAAAGTTAAAATGTTTTGACTTGTTTGTTTCAGCAACAAAACTGGATGATTACATAGGCAACTATGAGTTGTTGGATTACAACACAGAGGAGCTACACAAAAGTCATTTGCGTGTACGGAGATGGACGGATGGGAGTGCCAACGCCAACCGAGAACGATTAGTCGGAGAGAACGAGATTGAAGAACCAGAAGTTCTACTTAGGTTTCGGGCCCACGATAAAAACTTTAATTTGAGACTGAAGAGGGATACGAGTGTCTTCAGCCACAATTTACAAGTGGAGGGAGATGCGATCAACTCCCATTTTGGGGAAGTTGAGTTGTCTCATATTTATGATGGCCATTTGGAAGGTAGCCGAATATTATTATTTTATGCATATGCTTTGTTTACTTTTCATGGGATGATATACATTTCTCGTATCGTATTTCAGGTGTGGCTGGAAGTCATGTTTTTGGGTCGATTCGTGATGGAGTGTTTGATGGGAAAATCATCACTCCGGACGGGACGTATTACGTCGAAAGGGCCAACAAATATGCTCTACCAAGTACAAATCAAAGCCTTCATTCTGTGATATATTCCGAGCATGATGTCCACGACCCGTACCACCATAATAGAACAGGTGAGGAAACTCAAATACTCACTCCCTCTCACTGCCCATTAATACTGACAATGCCATACCAATTTAAATTGACATCTGGATATACCACGGACCTATACTGATCTCATAAGCTATTACAGAAACTTTGTTAAACTGCAGCACTAGCGTTAAATTATGCATTATTTATTTTATTCGTTTAATTTGCTCATTCGCTAGGTAAATACTAGTTTAGGCATTTTTGTTAGCTCATAATCAAGTGTTACTTTATTTACATAGTTTTTCTTATTTGTATGCACATGGTTTATCAGAATGTCCTACTTATCTGTAGTTACCTATGTTTGCTTATCTTCAGCAGGAATAGATTTAAAAAGCATAAGGAACAATGTAAGATTTGTATGTACATCGTATTGCTACTTTACAAGTTTATTTACATGCATAGATTTGATATTTGTGATGTAAATGTATGTTTTCGCCATTTGTTCTCGGACTTGGATTTCTTTTGTGGAGTTTTTGAGGAGAAGGAAAGGAGTTTAGGTAGCTAGAAGAGCTAGAGAGAGTTACACATGTAGAACATAAGTTTCTTTGACTTTATTAGGTAGTTGGCATACTGTTTTATGATTTGCCTATCTTTTATGTATTTACGATGCATTTGATAAATGTAGGTAGGTAATGTTGTAGAAGACTGTTTGGTGGAGTATGACAATGAATAATGGATTGCTCGTAAATGTAGGTCACGCAAAAGGCTGTGGGATCAACGAGGAAGTAATGGAGTGGATGGACAGGATCCAAAACTCTGCTGTAGAAGACTCGCCCGAGCTAAGACATCCGAAATCGAAGCCGTTTCAGCGAGAAGGTCCCACGGCGGAAAAGTTGACAGCGGTCGAATTTCACGACTTTTATGCGACAGACCATCGTGAACATGCATTTGCCAAATACTACAAGGAGGCCAACACCCCGCCCAGTAATAGTTTGCTTAGAAATGCAACTCATCCTCAACGAGGAGCTTCGTTCATGTCCGAGTCAGGTCGAGGCAGAAGAGCTGCCAAGTCTGGCTACGGAAACTCAAAAACAACGTGTACTCTTTCCATCCAAACTGATCCTTTGCTCTGGAAGCATATTGCCGAACAAGTAATAACCGTACAGCCATAAATACCCATTTAATGGGTTCTTGTTGTCTGCCATTGGAATTGGATCGAACAGTCCAATGTCAACGTGTTATCTGATATTATGCATTTATTTATATCAACCCTCGCTTTTGATCTTTCCAGGAACGAACTAATGATGAAAACAAAATCAGGGAAGAAATTCTTTCACTTATTGCGCAGCACGTAAAGGCCGTCAATCATATCTACTCAAATACTCTTTTCGACGGAAAGGAGACTTACAAAAATATTCGATTTGAAGTACAACGTATCAAGGTACACCACACTTTTCAATCTACGTTTTATCTTGGATATATCTACCATGGTGTTCGTTTGTCAGTTAGGGCTAACTGAGCGAAGACAATTCGTTTCGGAATAAATTACTAGGCACTGGCACAGTGACCTACTAGAATAGAACCATGTAGTTCTATTATAAAGTTTGTAGGGAAGTAATTGTGTAAATGATGTAACTTGATTTCTGATCACGTACACCAGAAGATTCGGAAGAACTTTAATAATGTGCAGGATTTCTTGTGTAAACTAAAGCTTTGAACCGTTTTGCAGATCGACACTGACAAAGCTTGTAAGTCGGATTATCGTGGTGAAAAGAATCTCTTTTGCATTGAAAATATCGATGTCAGTAATTTTCTCAATTTGCATTCCTTGTCGGACCACGAGATTTTCTGCCTCGCCTATGTGTTCACCTACAGAGACTTCACTGGTGGTACATTGGGTTTGGCTTGGGTTGCATCTGCATCAGGTATGTCATAGCTGTTCTCAATTCCCGAATCTTTATTTTCAGTGAATTAATTATGAATTGACAAATCTTTCATGTTTAAATAAGTGACAATACGACAAATTGAATGTTTCAGGTGCGTCTGGAGGTGTGTGTGAGAAATATAAGACTTATACAGAAACGGTTGGAGGAGTATACCAATCGACGAAAAGGAGTTTAAACACGGGTATTATTACCTTTGTGAATTACAATAGTCGTGTACCTCCTAAGGTTTCTCAGCTTACTCTCGCTCATGAAATTGGCCACAACTTTGGCTCACCGGTAATTGGAATAATTATTCTCATTCCTGTTCTAGTTTCATAATTATACTTAGACTTAGAGAAGCAGTAATGCTGTCTAAGGCTTTTGTTGAATTATTAACGTGATGGAAATACGTAGTTATCAAATTGGGTCGAGGATAATAAAAACTAGAATTATTGATTGCATGTATTTAAATACATGTTTCTAATTATTGTAGCATGACTACCCGAACAAATGCAGACCGGGTGGAACGGATGGTAATTATATTATGTTCGCCTCAGCCACTAGTGGGGATCGTCCGAACAATTCCAAATTTTCAGAGTGTTCAGTCAAAAATATTTCTTCCGTCTTAGATGCTATTATCCATGATACAAAAAAGAATAACTGTTTCATTGGTAAAATAACCATAATCTATTAATATTATCTACTGATTATATAATTATTATTACAATGTATGTGAATGGGGCTAATAAAGTTCTATCCTTCTTTGTGCTAAAGCTACCAATGGAACATTTTGTGGGAACAAAATTGTCGAAGAAGGAGAAGAGTGTGATTGTGGATTCACCTACGAAGAGTGTGAAGAGAAGTGTTGTTACCCAAGACAGATTAGTGAGATGGACAAGATGCACAATCCAGAAGCAACTGGGTGCCGGAGGAAGCCTTCGTCCAGATGCAGTCCTAGTGAAGGGCCCTGTTGCGAACAAACTTGTCATTTTGTCGTCCAGCCAAAAAATCAAAAGTGTAAACAGGAAACTGAATGTAGTTTTTCTTCCTTTTGCAATGGGACAAGTGCTCAGTGTCCTATTCCACAGCCACGGCGTGATCTCACTCCTTGTAATGATGGAACTCAGGTTTGTCTTCAAGATTAATTGCGCCCGCATTATTTATGGCATTGAGAGGGCAATTACTGTCCAGCAAATGAAATAATATTGTCTTCTATTGTACAATTGGGATATTTATGCTACAATGCAAATGGTATTTTATTTAGGTTTGTCAAGGTGGAGAGTGCAGAGGTTCCATTTGTCTCAAGTTTGGCCTTGCCGAATGTTTCTTGTCAAGCAACGATAAAAACGTTGATAAAAGAAAGTTGTGTGAATTAGCCTGTCTAGATAAAAGCGGTCGCTGCAGATCTACCTCTGAGTTGGGGCTGCAAGGTCTTCCTGGGGGCTTGAGTCTTCGCCCAGGAGCCCCTTGTGACAACTTCCAGGTATTTATCAAGATAAAGTTTTATGTGATAGTTTCTGCATTGGAATAAAACGTTGTGAGAATGGTTTGTAAGCAGATTGAGTTTGTTTTAGGGATATTGTGATGTCTTTCTTAAATGTCGAGCGGTGGATGCGGAAGGTCCCTTGGCTCGTCTCAAAAACTTGCTCTTCAATAAAGAAACTCTATTGAATATTGCTCAGTGGGTCACGGTAAGCTCATTTCCCATTACGCACTTCTATACTATTATTACATTGCATTAGCGGTAATTTTTCTTATTTCCCTAGAGGGATTATCAATCTGTCCCAATGTAATTTGCAACCATGCTCTACTAAGTTTTGACTAAACTTGATTACTTTGTGCTGCATGTCACAGAGAAAAAGCAGTTTACTTGAAATTGTGTCGTTCGTAGATTTCTTTCATACCTACTCTACTTGACAAATGATTATCTGTTTATTTCTCAGGAGTATTGGTGGGCAGTTCTACTAATGGGAGTTGGATTCATTATTTTGATGGGTCTGTTCATCAAGTGCTGTGCTGTTCACACGCCTTCGTCAAATCCAAAGAAGGCTCCGCATCGACGAATAGGCGATACTCTCAGAAGACCCATCAACACGCTTCGCAGACATGTACGTTTAATGAGCACTTTTCCAAATCACGTTTGCTTTGCTACTTCCACAGAACGCAAATGTAATTATTCTATTGTGTTTTTCAGCGAAACGCTAATTATCGGGCTGCAAATTCGAACGCACCGAATGGCGGAGCTCATGGTGCCGGGGCTCCTCCGCCTTATACAGCAAACGCTGGTCCAAGTGCACCTCGTGCCACAGTTCCTCCTCACGGCTTCGGTGAAGGTCGAGGCCCTAACAGAAGTAGAGGTATTTGAAGCCCATATTCCTGCACTGGGAACAATGGCCTTCCTGGGAAATAACCGAATTTAATATCGTACATTTTGTTATTCAGGTGGGAATCATGGAGGCGGACGGCCACCCAGCAGTGCAAACCCGTATGCAGGAGCTTTCCACAAGGCAGATACAAGACACCAGCAACATCGCGTTTGATGTCAACTACGGCTAGTGCTATTCTTCTGTTTAGACTGATACGATATGACTAACTTTCTTACACTTCACGCGTCAACTACTTGTGCAAATTAACTACTACTACGAAGTGAGAGTTGTGCATTCCAAGTTCCAGTTCAACAAACCAATTAGCTCATTCAAAATGAAACCTCTGAAGGTTACGGCAATTAGTAATGAATGGTTCTGTAGTCAGAAGCGTCTGCTACACAATCATTCAACCAATTAACGTGAGCTTATGAAGTAAAAAGATAAGTGACAGAAGCCAAACAAAGTTACGCCAATTCGGAATGGAGTTTCACCACCCAAAATACAATTTGCTCACAAATTACTATTCGTCATTAATTTTGAGATTTTTAATAGCGTGTCTGTCCTCTGGAAATTTTGTAATTATGTCAAGGATATGTGCTGGCTTGGTTGGAATTATTAGCTTGTTTTGCGAGTGATATCTTCCACATGGAATCCAGTAGAAAGTGTTAGCAGACAAAACAAATACAAGACTAATTTTTACTACATGTATATTAATAGAGCGAAGGATTGGGAATCTTATGGAAACACTAACAAGGAAACTTGGTCTGGAAAGAAATGTATTCCCTTGTTTCGCATTTCCTGCTTAATTGCAGTAGGTATCTCTGTCTTCACTGAAACAGTCTCGAATTCCATAAGTATAATATGTTAGTTGAGATTGTATTTACGTTCTGTATTACGAATTCAATAGGATTGGTTTGGTTACATAATTATTGTGTTGCACTGACTACTTACACCACATAGCCAATTAATAGTATACAATCAGTTTTAGGAAGAAGTAATTCAATTTATCGGTTACTTACGACTTACCTCTTGATTTGAGATCTCGTTTCGTTGACAAACTTTGTCCTTTATTAATAAAGTACAGAATTTATTATTGTAAATAGGTTACACGACTTCAGTTGATGTATATCGTTATCATATCAGGTTATCTTCTTACATATACGTTTTGGTATACCATTATTAGGCACGGTCTTATGTACCGTCACGGTTTCGACTTTTGGGAAGAGAAGGAAGGGAATTTATTAGTTAAGTTTTATGTAATTTGTTAAGTAAGTAATTGTGATGTTGAAAGCATTTTTTACCTTCCCTTGATAACTACTCTGCCTTATTGTTAGTCACGCAAGTAAATTAATTCAACTTTGTTGAACAATTAGGAGTATTTGTGGATTATGTTAATTACAATTTATGTTCCATCTACACATGGGTCATTAATTAGCCATGACGGTGAGCTACGTTACTGATCCTTTTTGTAATATTGTCCTGTGGATTTTTGTAAAAAGTTAATTCCATAGGCTATTCAGACTTCGAAAATTGTTTGTAGAAGATAGTTGTTATTCAGTTTGTAATGCTACTTAAGAGTTATGATCATTGAGCAATAGTCTCACACTAAGAATATTTTAAAATGTAATTTTGCCATAATGTCTGCGTATTTAAACAATTTATTTAAACATGATATTCCTCGTAATTAAGTATAGGTATACAAAAAAGTAATTGTATTTCATCACCATTCTATTCATTCTCATCAGTCTCAGTTTGGCTTTATCTAGTCTATTGCGTCATAAATGTCTATCTCTTACTACGAATCATTTTAATTGGTAAATCCTATTTACTTACTTATAATGCACAAATTACGTCTGTAGAGTGTTTGCTGCCAGTATCACAAAAATAACCGAAAACATCATTCCTTGTGATTTGAGAGTCACAATCTTTGGATCACAAAGGCTTAATTCTTATAAATGCTATTTACTCTGGATGATTGGTTCTTTATGCAATTTAATTAATTCTACCCCTTGAAGTATTATTTAATTTAATTTCACAAACACGTGCATTTCCTAATTCCCGTACTTCGTCTCCTTTTGTAAGTAGATATGTTGAACAACAAACTTTTTTGTAAGATTCTCTGAAACTCAAAATGCATGATAAATAGTTGGTCAATTAACTACTATTTGATCAACTTCACAAGGCAAGTATTATTATTTCTTTATGATTTAGCGTAGGAGCAAGTGTTTTAGTTTTTAATACTCTGTTGATTGATATACAATGCAATTAATTGTTGCCAATATGATTATACGTGGATGTCCTTATGTTGTATGCAGTACTGATATTCAGTAAATTCGAGCAAGAATTGTGCGAGTAGAGGGAGAAAACTTACTACTTGAATGAATGCATGGTTGGCAAACGGAAAATGGATTAAATTTTTTTTCACAACGTGCCAAACAAAAAATGATATTTGTAAAATGTAGTAAGGTAGTAGACGTGATGTGGTATGGTCAGTATGTTGTTGTGTTGTCCTTTTTTAGAATGAAATGAGAGCGTGCAAGAGAAAGAGTGTTTTGAGACTATAATTTGTGAAATATGTTACATATATTTCATTTAGGATCGAACCACTTACATTACAATACTATTGCATTTGCATACGTATACATACAACCAACCATCATACCATGTACATGTAGATCAATCAGTTCAGTTTAGTTAACTATCTTTCTGCTCTGCTCTACTATCCATTTATACGGTTACAATACTGTATGATGTGTACTTATCGTTAGTGCACAATATATAATTGTGTATATACTAAATACATAGGACACATAGACCTGACTATGTGTTTACTGATTATATATTATATAATTGTTGCGTCTGTGCCGTGTGCTGACTCATTGCATCCTACTTATATATTGTAAAGTACCTACAGTACACTCTACTATACTCCAGTACGAATGCAAATATGCGGAAGCTCTGAATTTTGTAAATTATGTATTCAAGTTTGTAATAGTGCATCAAATTAAAAGCTACAGTAAAATGTACGATACAATAAATACAATAAACACATAAGCTTCCTACATACTCTGATAAGTACTAAAGTAAGTGATGTAAGTAATTAGATTTAACTAATGATAGGTAAAGAAATAAATTGTTCAGCAAAGAGAAAGATGTATGATAAGAAAATATAAATCTAAGGAAATATTGTACTCATGAAGGCATTTTTGATGTATGTATCATCAATTTAATTAGGTAATGTATTGTGTTACTGATTGATGAGACAGTACAGTACATACAGCTGTTTAGAAAAATAAGTTATATTGTAAGGCTAATGTATGCAAATGAATAATTAATTATGTAATACAATATATGGAAAATACAGAAATGAACATGAATGAGACAAATACATACATACAAATTACTACATACAAATAATTCTAAATGCCCTTTCAGGCTGATTGCGATTGCGGATGCCAACAAAATTGTTCGCAGTCAACCAAAATGTCAATAAAAAAATACAAAGTATATGAATCACTCTTTGCGGGTATTTTTTGTTTCTTATAATTACGACTAGACTACTTCACTCCATATATATAGTTGTTTAGCATAGGCACAGCCTATAATATAAGGTTAAACCATCATGGCGTCTTGTACACATATACTATAGTACAATATATAGAGTAAGTCATTTGAGTAGACACTACTGACTGGCTGTGTATTCAATCATAGGCACGTACATAATATTATTGGTTACCTGTACTTACATAAAATAGCTACGATATCAACAGTATAGGTAGTAATTACTAAGCGTTTAGCATATAGCACCTTCTATACAGTATTATTGTGCATTTACCCCTTTTGGTTCGTGCCGGAGCCTTATTTACATAATATACACTACAGAGAGGCTTATATGTTAGCTCGTGAAAGATAAAATTGAGATGTTCCGTTTCATTATAATTATATATCACTTAAAATAAATTGGTATCTATAGGTATACCTATGAAACTTGATTCTTAGGTTATGTTTTTGGTATGTTTTACATAAAATTGTAGTAATAATAATATTTATATGTACGCATATACTACATATATGTATGTACATTGATATACACAGATGAGGTTCAGTTTTTCCTAGTAATACGAATAATATGATTCGCTTGGTTTTGATACTGAGCTTGGGTCAAAATGACAACTTTACTTTTCACTTCTTGAAGTAGGTGAAGGCAGAGGCCTGTGTCAAGGGCATTAAACGTGAAATTAACTCTTTGCTCCTCCCCATGATACTCCATATCAACAATAGACAGGATAATCGCGTCGTTTTGAGATTGATCCTCAATTATGGTGGCCATTTCCTTGTAGAAGATCATGGCAATATCTGATAACGTATTAAAGTCTTTGCGGGCATCTTCCGAAGTTTGAACCGAAAAGGTAACTGCAATTTTTCTCCAAGGCTTCTCTGCATCTTCTATCGGGTAGACAACAGGTACCCAGGAGTTCATTTCGTTCATTGACATTTCTAGATTTCTGTCCCCGGAACCTTCCGGAGCACAAACGTATTTATCTACTTGGTGCTTCTGTCTAGAATATCTGGTCCAGTTAGGCGAGTTTTCATTCGGAGTGAAGTCATACACTTCTGACCAGTGATTTGTCTTGAAGTTTGACAACTGAGATGAAATAAAATGGTCTGGAAAAACAAATTACTTTCAGAATTTTTTAAGCCCATCTACGTACAAATGAAATTTATTTTGTTTCCGAAGCCAACCTTTAATTCCAGGGTAGTCAAGAAAATACGGTCCAACGACAATACCAGATGACGATTCAATAATTGGATCAGACTCGCAAGCCACGAAAAGGTTAATATCCTGGCAATCTCTCAAACGTAATTGTGAAGAGGCACATACTAGTGTGGAGTTCCTTGTGTCTCTCAGGCATACACTGTTGAATGTCAACAAATACAGAGTTCAAAAATAAATCTGTGATTCAATGCATTATGTACACATACAGAAAGAAATCTGACTATTGATACAAACCTTTGCCCTGAAGGACCACAAACGATAAGAGCATCCGAGCAATCATCAATAGTGACAGTGCTCATATGATCAAATAGGTAAATTTTCGAATTTTTGCAGTTTCGAATGATGAACTGCTGTCCATTAACTTCTCCAGGACCTTTAACTATTTGAGTAGATTCCAAATTAGATATCGTATAGTTTTCTGGGTTCAACTTCGGCCTTGAATCCCTATAATGAGAAATCAATAGACATGCCTACATAGTAACAAGAAAATCGTCTCAAAGTCATTTACCTATATTATGGATAAAGCTACGTAGTATATGTATGTACTTACTTTTTACTTACCATACCACGATAAAGGTATATTATTTTACATTAAGGACACCTTATGTAACTGATATTGATTAGGTACTAGCATACTAAGTAGCACACAGTACAGATACCTACATATAAATAGTAATGCAACTACTAAATAGCTGAACAGCCCTTACGCTGTAATGCAATTGCAAACTGACATGATAGAGATATTAGTAAATTGACTTTTACAATGCATGCCTACTATTAGTACGTAGTATATGCACTGTATAAATAATTATAGGCTTACACTTCAAAAAAGTATACTTTGAGAAAGTTCTTAATTCAATTTAAAAATGAGCCAAAAACTTGAAAAATAGTTGGGCTTACCAAGAGTACTTTTTTTCTGGGATGTTATTCAGCACACAATCAGCGGCTAAAGTCTCTGCAGATTCTTTTCTGGATTTTTGGGAATTAGCGTTACACTGTCGTTTGCAGTAGGAGCAGCAGATACATCTTGAAATCCAAGACCCCATTACTCACTCACTCCCTCCTGGCAATTTATTAAATGTCAAAGCAAGTAAGTTGAATTCAAGTAAATAGTAGTGTTGACTAGTGTAGAGAATGGCGATAAGGATGGAGCTAAACGATATGCCTTCATACAATAACACAAGTGTGTTAGTTAATATGAAAAGGGAAGCAACAGAATATTATGTATTAACTTCCGTGTAGCCCTAATGTAAAGTCAAGTAAGCTTTGCTAAGTGTCTGTGTCTATTCGTATTCTTACCTGTGTGCTTCCAGTTTAAAACATGTGAAATATTAAAACACCTACAGTATCGATCACGCCATTATCTTATAGGCATTTGCTATTGTGTTGTGTATGGTGTCGTTATGACTACTCTTGCGGGAATCTCCAGCCTTCCTCCTACCCGGGTATACGGGCACTATACTACCCGCTCCACAACTCCTTCACCAGCTTCTCTTTACTTATTCTGACTGAATTGATTCCTTTATTTAACTCTCAGGTCGTAGGCACCTGCCTCTCTTCTTAGTCCTGTCTGCTTCGGCCCACTCCAGCCTTCATTCGGCTCTATATGCACACAACGGCTATGTTGTACTGTTTGTTGTGCCAGCCAACTTTTATTGGGCTTTTCAGAGCTATCTGTGGACATTAGAGTACTGCAATTTTGTTAACTGTGTCATATACATGTCAAGGCTGTCATAATATTCTGCAGCCTGCCTTATTAATCCATCTTTGCACCATGAAATCTAATATTTATATACGAATTTCTATTTTTATCGCGACTACTTTTATTAGGCTTGTCATGTGTTGACAATCCCTTGGCATAACATCTACAAAATTACATTTAATGTACAATAAGTACCTACCATACATATTATTGCTATTTCATAGCACACTTTGTTCCCCTAATCTTAGTTCTTAGTAGGTTTACCTTAACGCTGTCAATAGAACGTAACAACGTAGTTCGCATGACATTATCGACTGTCGGCAATGATCTCTTAAGCAAACTGGAATAAGCTTATTGGTGCAAGCAATCTATACACTACAAGACTTATTATTATGTATGTAGATTGTAGAGTGTAGCATTGCTAATGTATTTGCGTAGATCTTAAGAATGCAACTTGTAGTATTTTGTTCCACTTTAAGTGCCTATACTTTGTGCCATATTATGCTATAATACATCCAACTATGTATATCACATACCTGAAATACGCTAAACTGCCAGAGCATTAACGATAACGACTGTTAAGTATCCATCAATTTCTACTCGTTTACGTTATAATGCTACTCAACACAGCTCTAAGTTCGTGCAAGGTTCGCACTTATTTTGATGTAACAAGAGTTGTCATCTGTCAATAATATTTCACTTTCTTTGTGTTTAAACCATTTATCTACAGTAATGGACTACTTTCTACTACTTATACTAACTGCTTCTGTATTATAAGGCTTTGAATACTGTTATGCGTAATGCACGGAAGCAAGCCAGCATATAAAATGCAAACAAAAACAAAACTGTACCTATTCCATTTCAATACTATGCTAATAGTATGCGGGCTTTAATAATAATTTTACAACATACCTACTAACATAACAGTAATGCAGGTTAAAATCAAATTACTGTTGTGAAATTGTTTGTACCGAGCCATTGTGTATGTCTATTGTCTGTCTCTGAATATGTTAAAATGAAATTACGCATGTAAAGTAGGAACATAATATCAATGATGACCTACCCCCTATCATAATTAGCTCTTATGATTATTATGGAAAAATTCCTCCGAGAATACTGGACATGAGCCATTTATGTCATGTCACATGACATAAATTCAACTATTTTGGGCAGCAACATTTATTACTGTTCTAACTATGTATACTTTTAGAAAATTAAATTAAATAGGGAATCAACTAAATTCAAGTAACTTGTTTTCGGAGTTTACCATTTTCAAGAAAAAAGACAAAAACTCCAAAGGGGTCAATTACTGCGGAGTAAAGTGAATAGAGTCATATAGACACCATGCATGACTCAGGATAGTCAGCAGAATACCATTTAAAACGAAAATATTAAAAACAGATAAATGTAGTAAATATAACCTCGGGTTAGCTAAATCGGGTTTAGAGACACATGCATGATAATTCAAATAGATATTAAACTGATTTGAATTATATTTCAATCTAATAAACTTATTTTTTTAACTATGAATATGACTGTGTAGGATGTTTTAGTGACTTTGGTAATTTACATTATACATGGTATAATGCATTTTTGGCATTTCCAACTCAAAATATACAGATTCTATTTTCCAGTCTTTATTACGCATTACATTAAATTGAACATTTTGTTCTCATCATTTATAAATTACGAAGTACAAAATTGCAGCGTTAATTATGGTAGATATCAAGGTGCCTTAAATGTCATGCGTTCAAGGCACCTTGGTAGATATAGTATTTACAAATATTATATTATAAGTATATAATATCATTACGTATTTACTAAACTACGGAAACACTATTATACTCTGTAATAAAATAAATTTTTCGTTCATGTCATATGCATATGGCTGTGGTTAAGATAAACTGACTTATCAATCGCAGCAATTGTCCCGGGACATCGACATCCGATCGATACGTATTCATGAATTAATCCCATGACTCATCTTCGTACATGGATGTATCTCCTTGAACTACCCCAGTAGTAGGAGAAAGAACATGGGGTATTGAATCGCAATCGTACTCGGAACCTCTACAAAATTCCCCTTCACTTAGCGAGTCCTCACTGTCGGTATTGTCATCATTTGGGACTTGCAAAACTATTACGGAATTTCCATCAGCATCTTCCTCAACCACATAGCCGCCATTCATCAACACAATCCTAATCAAAACAAATACCTTTACTGAATGACCGTTCAATTCTCTCATACTTGCATTTTGTATGCCAACATTTTAAATAAAACGTCCTTTTTGAGAGACTGTGATCAAACTATTCATATTAACCCCTTCGTAAATTGAGACTTAAATTCGGTTGCATGGAAGGACCCCTACGAGAGAATTACTCTTAAGCGACTTTACTCCTAAAGGACTCCTAACACTACGTGCAGCGCAGCTTTTTCAAACAATATCAGCTTAAGATTGCCTCAGTACTCACTAATATTAAGATATTGAAAATTAAATTGATTTGTCAATTCAATAGAAGAGTCACTCATAGTTGTTGCTTAATAGAAGTCTCTAAAGTAAATAAAACCGATATGGTTAATATATGGCATTGGGGAAGAATGTACTTTTAGGATTTCTTTAGGAGTAATTCTCTCGTAAGAGTCGATCCCGGACAGCGACAAATTCTACATCAGTAAGAAAAACTTAAACTAGCATTATTATAAAATAACATAAAAATTGTAGGGAGACAATAGCAATTTTAACTTTCGATTTGTCTGCTAAAACATCTCGTAGACTTCATCAGGATGAACACAATACAAAATATTGTTACTACAATTTTTATACAACTGTACGCATCAGACAATGATTTTCGACTGAAAACACCACTATAAATAACATTCTTACTTAAGCATACTGCTGTCCTGCGCCAAACGAGGCATATTTGTGATAGTTTTGATATCTTGAACTGGATAACGAATTTCGGTCTGATTTCTATCCCAATAGCCCTCCAAACTACGATGATTTAGAACATAGCAATTTAAATAATATTTCAGTTCTCTAAGAATTCGTTCATCATCTGGTGTTTCATCTTTGTAGAAAGGGAATTCAATTGTAGTAAGCAGCTTGTATGCTCCATTTTCAACAATATCTTTAAAGAAAAATAGTTAATTTTAAGATACCCAGAATTAATTTTATGTTTGAATGGGTACTTAAATGACTTAAGATCGATATTGTTATACCTGAAGCTTTTGCGTTTTCAGTAATGTGAAGATCTTCCACCACAAGTTGCTTTCTGAAGATTGCCATTTGTGACACGCAGCCAACATCAACTTCTACATGAGAGGGTGCTTCTCCAATTCCTTCAATAGTATAGGTATAAGAAGGATACTGTATACAAATTGTCGAGCACCAATTCTCAAACTCAGCTCGGGTCCATTCAAATTTATGGTCCCAGTGACGAAATTTGCCAGGAGCCAACTTGAACAATACATTAAAGTCTGCATTGGGGGTTGTGATAATGACCACAGGTGCCTTAATGATTCCAAATACACTTTTTTCAAATCCCATCAGAACATTTGGATGTAGATGCTCAATAACCTCAATCGCAATCACTGAAAATGGATTTGTTTCTAAAATTCGCTGGTCAACTTTAGTAATGTCTCCAGCATATGCATCAATAATGAGAGGCGTTTCTCTTCTGATGACACATTCCACGGGCAGCGGTCGTAGAAGAAATTTTTTCTGCAATATCAACAAAAACTTTAATGAAATGCCAACAAAACTAATGATATATTTTTAGAGTAAACTGTTGACTGTCTGCACATGGCACATACTCTGTCTTCAGCGAACTTTTTTGTGCGGGTATATAAGGTCGGTAATATGTAATATTTATTGAGCTAATTTAGCCTTGCAAAAATTTCAGTTCAGTCTACAACAATGACATTTTGATCTACTTGGGCTTGTTTCGGGGACAGGAATGCCAATTTCCAACCTGTGTAACTTACAAGTATACAAGTATGTTTAATGCTTGTTTTTCTCTTGTTCATTAATTAATAATTCGTCATTTCACAATAATTATTTTATAATCACGTACTTACATAGTAAAAGTAATCCAAAATTCAAATATTATAGTGAAACAAAGGGTAAAAGCCAAAAGTCTTA
>JABASH010001487.1:0-25810 GCA_019776445.1 Tomocerus maximus | reverse complement strand
GGTAAATAGATTCAATTCATACTCAGTATATCTATCCTATCTGAAAATTGGCATTACTTCGTATATAAGAAATACAGACATAACAAGATTATAATCGCTTTACGAAATAGTGCATCGCACTAACTAATATTTTCCGTCCTTTGGCCAAAATATTATTAGAATTCCACTGGAAATGCAAAACACACGTTAGAATTATCCATGTTGATTAAACACAGATTGAAGAGCAAGTAATAAGTAAACTGTAATGTCTGTAATTTCGATTTGAAGTTTGCAATCCAATAGCAGCTGAGTAGCACACATGGGAATAATTACAAATGAATTGTGCAGAAGTTCCAAGAAAACATCATTGTGTTTAAAACTGTAGCAGATTAGTTAGTGTTGGCTATCCTATGTATTCCTAGATGTTAACTTCATTGATTGTTTAAGCCTAAGTTAAAATATATTACCTACATTTTAATAATGTGGTTAAAAAAGTTGATTTTCCACCTTTAAGGACTAGATTAAAATACACAGGATGGATAGGATGGTGTATAGGAGTGCAGTGTTTGAGTAGATAAATACCACCCATACTTGAGTCTTGACTTGAGACATTCATCTATTAGGACGGTAGGAAAACGTTTAACTGCTAATTTATTCACAATGCAGTTAGCTACTCGTTCGTCTTATTTAGAGTAGCTTGGAATGGCAACTCTACAGCATAGAAAGAAAATCGGCACATTTGATGTTTATAAAATTTCCCAGATGCTGCACAGTGAAATTCTTCATTAAAGACACCACAGGACATGTGCCGACACTTGATTTAATAGCCACCTTTGCAATTGTATATCATAATAATGCTTGTATTGAGAATGCCTGCATTTTGTTAATTGATGAGAAAGCGAAAGAGGATTAACGTTTATCGTAATTAGACACTATTAAAACGGATCTTCTTTTAATCACTCAACATGCATCGCATTCTGGTCCAGCTTATTCATTTAATTTCTCACAACACTAATAATATTCATCTTTATACTAATTGTCTCAAGAAACTAATCAGAGGCCAGGCGAAGGAGACATTGCCCTTCTTACGATGTCATACAACAAAATATATTAAGAACCCCAGTCAGACAAACATACCATAAAAGATCAACATAGGAGTTACGTATTTGCATGGGACATGCATGATGATACTAAGTAACTCTGATAATATTGTTCCTACCCTCCGGCCTGTCAATCACAAAAAGACCCTACGCAACAATCATACCATTGCTTAGCACAGTATTTCAAAATACGATGCTTCAGAAGGTTATCGTCAGAGATCAGATGTCAGAAAGTGTCAAATAATGTCTGCAAAAATTCCACAAAGCAAGTCTGACAGTTATCTAACTACAAAATTAATATAACAAATTAAGATTACTAAACAGTACAGCTTCAGTTCTTACTATCTAATCCTTAGAACTCAAACTTATCCAACCAAACTTCATACAAAGTTTAACTCCCCATCGGCACACAGCAAAGTACTGATATACCCAATCTTATTGTACTACCTACTTATAAGTGCATGGATATAATGCAATATTAACGAACAAATTATTATTCACATACATTACTACGAAGCAGGATAAAGTGAGTTTGAGTTACACATCCGTACTCTAATCTACACTTTTTATCTCTTATAAATATTTAACGATTTTTCGAACATCAATCCTTATTAACTTAACAAATGGACTAATCTGCATGTTACAAGAGTTTCCGATGCATTCGTATACTCAAGAATGGACTACTAAACGACTAAATAACTTCATTTGTAAGGCTAAATGAAGACTTATTGCTGTCTGAACACAAATAAATACATTTTCCTCAAAAGAGTTGTTTTTCTCACTCACAAGGAAACATTTCAAGTGATTTATCTTCTGAAAAGTCTCGCAATATTCACAAACCTCAACAATATTATAATTCATGCTGGTAGAATGTTGTTATTTATAAATTGATCAGCATAATAAATACTATATATCATATATCCTTCCATTCTTGTTAAACATGAAAAATTAAGTGTATGTCTATGCATCATACAACCCGCAGTTTAGTTTTGATTGTTCATTAGGCCAACATAAAATAATAGCCATGGGGTATAGCGTAGAAGTATAAGTTTGTAAATCAAAGATGAATAATATTATAACTTCAAGAGCAATTTTGTCCCCATCCCGCTGTATGATATAATAAGAGTATCATATGAGAATGCTCGTGGCCACGTCAGAATGTGCATCATATTGCAATTGCAAATCATCTTTTATTACTGTTTACCTACATGTATTAAGGATGCACGCACATTATGCCTAGTATAAATTCAAATAGGATGTATGTGGTAAAAGAGAATTTGCCCAGTAATGTGGGATTCTTCTCTATATATTTATATTCGTAGAACTGCGAGGCAAATGAGAAGATCCATAAATTGTAGAGTAACTTATCGGTATGTGCGGTAATATTCTCAGCACTTTTACGAATGGAAAGGAATAGTAACCGTCTGTCTCCATGAGCCTAATAAGAAATTACTGTGACGGACCATTACCGTGTGTACTGCAAGCTACAGGCTAAATTTTCCCTTTTATTCACAATCGTCATGATGATTCGCTTATAAGTTCTAACAGAGCATATATCATCATTTCATCATACTCCTCAGATCTTAGCTTATGCATCCGCCGGAGGCATTCAGACACATACTTACAGTCAGACGAGACTCGGCAGAATGATAGAAAAGGATTATCTGACGAACCTTATGTAAGTGTAAGATGGAAGATAATTTCAAAGAGAAAATGCTCGTTCCCGGTCTCATACCATACCAGACAGCGTCATAAACTCAAAGTCAAACCAAGGTAGCATCTAAGTAACCAATGGCGGCTTCTAACTTCTAATACACAATAATAATCTTTCTAATGAATCTTAACCCGAGTAGCTAATATTTCCTTACATCACCGCCTCTGTTCATATCGAATCATCCTGTCAAATCATTTCGATATCTTCACGCAGCAATGCATATCGTCTCAATTCCCATTCCCACTCATGAAAAATCTTGGATAGGCTTTGCTTTTCACTATCTCATAAGCAAGATAAACACACAATATAACTTTCTACAAATTCTGCAAAAGCTACTTATAGGAAAGTAAGACTCCTCCGAGTTTTAAAACAATATCCACTTTACGATGCAACAATTGAAACTAAATGTTATTGCCTACAAAGCAAAACAGCCAATTCTTAATTTATATTGACATTTAATAATATCACTTCTACCAAATATAGCAGATCAATTAAGCAGTGCATCAGTTTGTAAAAATATTTAATGAATTGTGAACCAAACTGCATGTCCAAAATTATCTATTGAAATGAAGAACTACCTGTACAAATACTTTCGGACTATATAAAGATACCTAAATGTAGAAGAGCATGTATTATTTATGATTAGCCGACCACTTTGTTGCACAACAAAAACTGAAACGAATTGGCCGACCATGGCATGTCCGTTTTATGTCTGTGGCATGAAGTAATAATTGCCATTCCATTATTTTATTAACCTCATAAAACAAAAATGACAAAAGTGAATTTTATGTGATTATGCTTACGCTATAATTAAACAAACGACGGAAGAAATAACTCATCTTGTATTCTTACAACGTAAAGGAAAAAGGATTGTGTCTAGCAAACCAGCACTAAATGTCATTGTCACTCTAACAATCACATTGTATTATAGCATACGTGAAATCCATAATACAGCGTATTGTTTAATAAACACATAAATAATGAGAAACTATAATGAAAATCTGTCGCATCTTATAATGAATTATGATTGCTGCTATTGAACAGATTCTGTATGAGTGTGACCTACAATGAATGCACATAGTAATAATATTGGTGCCACATTTTAAGAATTCCTGTACTATAGCTATTAAAATGCCCTGTCAAAACCAAACAGCTTAGCGATATAAAACGCATGTACAATGTACAGATGTGGCTCATGAAGACGACAAAGACATGCCTTTGTCAGAGACGATAGCGCTTAGAGAATGATATTCTGTATTGCCTTTAGTTGTGTATAGTTTATATACTTTGTGTAGTAGACTCTATTTATATCAATCCATGATTATATATAGATTGTTGAATACAAATAGAGCTAGTTAATGTGCACATAATATTACGTGTTATTATGCCTGCTGCTGCTATCTATTATGTGGAGCCATTTGGTTGCACTATGGTAAGTTAGATCTTATGTAGTAAGCTACATTAGCTGAAATATATGAACAGGTACACTACTCCTGTGTGCAACTCTAATGAGAAAAAATACACAGGTAGGGGAAGTAACCTTGATTTTTACCTCAAGGCCACAACCAGACAAAAAGATGTATAATGTGGATGCTGAATGTGAAAGGGATTCTAGATTGGATTGTAATGCTTACGAGATACGAAGGTAAATATATCCTATCAAGAAGGCATACCATATCTTCTACTCGCTAACACTATACAGCAACATAACCAATCTAACTATACTTAAATACAGTGTAGCCCTGATATAAACGTTCATTATCGTATTCTCCCCTCTCAATTTTATATCTCAACCCTTTGGATTGTATATGCTATTCGGGAATTTAGAGTTAGGGAAGGAGCTTACAGGTTTATATATAAGCCTTTCTGTCTGTGTTTATCTTCTCCCTTGAATTACTTCTTAATATGTGTCTCTGCTATACCTAATATGTATCCAATGTCTTTTATAGTGTTTTATGTCTATAATGATGTTCATGCATGTGAGTAGTGACTAGTGACTGTAACAAAGTGAGCATATCGCAGAGAAACGGGTGGGGATTCATAGCAAATCAAACCACAATCCTATTCACGTTTGCTTCAAAATAACGTATTCATTTACGTAAAATGTGACTTTGCAAAGTCAGTAGCTGTGTAATGCTCACTATCAGATCTAACATAAAAACCGTGTATGTATGTACACAATAAATGTTATGTGTACTACACTGCCACCATAAAAGATGGATACAGATACCTTTATCATTGTTTCTAACAATGTTCTACCTGTGTTTTCCATTTCTCCACAATAATGAGATTACAATGAATTAACTATGCTATATATAGATTTATCTGCCTAATCTCATCATTTGTACATGTGAACACTCAATATAACCAATAAATGCATTTCTACAAAAAAGATCATTTTTTACTCCCCACGTAAGAATCATAACTGAACCTAAGTAAGTGACTAAACTAACAACATAACAGCCTCAACAAGTGTATTTCTGATCTTTTTGCTCCATCCAGAACCGGTTATAAGTGCGAGGAAAAAAACATTAATGAACTCTAAATTTGATACTTACGATATGAGACACCGATCCTCTGACAAGAAATAAAAAACTCTACTTTATTTATTAACCAAATATGTACACAATTACCAACATAGATACTCACTTCTGATTTGATTACTACAATAACTAAAGATAACAGCACATTCGTTTCTTTCCATATTATGCTAAAAAATGAAAGTGATCTATTAAGTTAGGCTAATAAAGGGAGATTGAAAGATCAATTGATTGTCTTTAACGAACTGTAACTCAGCAGACATGATTAATGCAACTTTTTGAGCACAAGAAAACTTTCCATATAAAAAAATTATTTCCCATTTCAAACCAATGCAATGTATTATTTTTATATAGTTTCCCGTCACAATTATTGTTCTTCCAAACACAAATTTTGAACATGTGTAAGAAAGGAATAGATGCTCTTTTTTCTTCAGCAAAGTCATAAAGTTATAAACATTCAAAATATTCTAAACTTTAAAAAGTTGACGCATATTTTATTATAAGTATTTCGTGGTTTCAGAACTGGGTGTTATGTCTTTATGGCCCATTCTTATAAAATATCATCAGATTATCAGTAATGTTACAAAAAATGCATGTTACGAAGTTATAAATGTTTACAGTATAGTTCAACCTCCTAATATTTGTCAGACACCGCAAAATAAAGGTTGCAGATTTCAGATAAATCTGAAACCTTACCTTAAATGTGTCTTTCTACAACTCCGATATCCTACGATCATTTCGTCAGATATACAATATTATAAACATATACTGAATAATCTAGCAACCTAATTATTTGAACTTAATTAGTCGTAGTTTGAAGTACATTATAAAGAAACGCGGGTAAGAACTCGAGTATCAGAGTTATATCAAACAGAGTAGCATAGTGCATAATGTGTATAAATATATGCATAAGCGATGAAAATATTACAGCCAAAATTGTGCATAAATCCATAGAATTTCAAGAAATTCGCAGTAAAATGTAGAATTATGATAGCACTATGAAAAATGAGAAGATTATTTTCAACAAATGAAAAGCATAACACCAACACTTAAAGAAAGTTCCATATGTTAATATGAAGCCGTGTATGATAGAAATTACGTAAGATATCTACAACCTTTTTAGTACAATGTTTAATAAAGTGATTCAATTTATTCCGTGATGAGTTGCGTTTGCGTCAAAATAAAACTAATTTGGAAGTTTTGATGCTGCACTTTCATTTTGCTAGCTTTTCTTTGATCTTCATGAACGTATTTTTCGTTACTCCTTTGAAGATGGTCTATTACACAAGATGCAGGTTGCACTTTAGCATTTTTGTCTTGCGGTAGTTTAATTGTAGGAGAATTATGTTGTTTACTTTGACAATGGATATTCCACCATGCCTATGACTCGCAGAAATTGGCATGAAGAATAAAAGTTTTCCAAAGAAGCTTTTCACCTTATAAGTCACTAAGTATATAATAATATGTGCAGTCAAACATGAGTTTATGCATCTGATGTGAACTAAGTAATGCAGAAGTGAATCACAAATTGTTGCATTAGTAGTTTAATGCAACCCAACTTCTCCACCAAAGTTTCGGCTCCAGTCAAAGACATGCCCACATCCTTAGCAATGTTTTGACAAAGACCCTAAAACTTTGAAACTTTTCTCTTGTTACATAAGTTTCTAGCCAATCTTATAGATTTCTTACAAATAAGTTGTGACTGTGACACGAAGTATATAGTGCAGACTGGTGCATGTAAATCACAATAAATGCCTCCATGATTTAAAGCGTTGCATGCTATTAACGAAAAACTTCTGCTAATTTTTCACCATAGTCAGATAATGGCTAGAATTTTGTTTGATTTGGTTTGCTATAAGTAGCACAAGTTACCGCATTAGCTATGCACTCAATAATTGTAGCCAGAAATCAAAAACGAAGAAAATAAAAAATATCCAAGCGCAGAAAGAACATAATAAAATGAAGAAATAAAAAAGTTGAAGGAAGAAACCCCAAAACTCCCCTTAAAAATTAGGTACACTTCAAGTACACAGGATTTTGGCGTAACTTTTACTGTTAACGCCCTCTTAGCCTACCCCAGTAACTTAAAAACTTTGCAAGTTGAAGTACATAGAGTAACTAGGTACGAGGGAATTTAATTAGTTAAAATGCTAGTATAAATTACTGGCATACACTATGCACACATGCGAATTTTGCTTCACATATTATAATGTACATCTTTTGAAGGAGTCCATCCATGAAACGTGTAACATGCCATTTGATACTAAAATACAATAGACAGTTTGCTTCTTACTGTGTCTACGCAAGAGAAAAGGAAAGAATGATAAAATTCATGATTCGCCAACGAAGAACAGCGAAGTAAAATAAAATGGAAAGAACACTTTTAGATTCCAACTGCCAACTACTCAAAATGGAATCGAAAAGAATTTAAGGAAGTTATTTAATGTTGGACTGCAATGGGGGCCAAATAAGCCGACAGTGAAGAGCAATAAAAGAAGGATATATGTGGAATGTGTTGCTCAGTTATTCAGTTGGGTACCTACATAATATGAGTGGCTTATCAAGCTAAAGTCAGTACTCATGAATGAGTGTTGAATAAATGTAGAAAGTGGCAATTGTCTGAATTTCAAACATTGCAAGTGAGTTGTAAGTATTTGTGGATAGAAATTCTAAAATACAAAGAAATGTGTACTATAGGTTGAGTTAGTGGAATGAAGTCAAAGTACAGACTGATTCAGTCAGAAAATATTTACTGTCTTGAAACGAAACCACAATATATAGGTCTCCTAGCATGGGTTTCACTAAAACTTGTAGAAAATCCATGTTATTTTATAATTTAATTTTGTCTCATTGTACAGTCAGTGCATAGTTACTAGTACTAAATACATTTTTCGCAAATAGAAAGCTGACAATATGCAATAATCCTTGAATGAAGTGTGGCAAAATACTTATGCACAATTTCTTGTAGAGATACTACAGCTAGGAAAGCTGAAGCTACAGAGAAATGAGAATTCAACTAATAAAGAAAAGACACAGAATTGATGCAACATCACTAAAAAGCATAGGAATGGTCTTGTTTCTCTCGTCTTGTTGCAGTAAGGAGCAGTGAACAGACATTGCATTATACAGATATAACACTAAACTCAATAAGCTTACATTTCTCTGTATGGAGCACTAAAGGAAATTCGGAGGATAGCATAGCCATGTCAGGATGTATGTAATATCATCACATGTGTACTGTACATAGCACTATTTATATTTTATCCTCACAAACATATATGGAAAATAAAATACCTACTTCCAGTGCAACATACTTACTATAGAAGGATATTGTAACACATTTGATATATACAGAGAAATTAGATGGCAGTATATGAAGATAGTTTATGCCATATAGAAGTACAGTAGTAAAACAAAGAAGTACATAATATATGTATACATAAGTAAGTAGTACAGACAAAGTGTACCTTAGCATTCGGAGTACAAAGACAGATATTTTATATAATACCTATTTAGGATAGACTGATTTTCTCAACTAGTATATATCTACTATTAGAGTCTGAAGTGGAGTTGAGGTTCTGTAAGAGAAGAGTTAAGTCTGATCTTGAGTATCATCATCTTGTTCTTCATCACAGACTCCTGGCGCCATGCATCTCTTTTCTTCTGCTCCAAAAATTCACTTGACTCGTCTACATCCACACTGCACTCTCCTAGTCTCCTCCACTTCCAGCTCTGGTTCCGTCTGATCTGACTGAGCTTCTGCCTTCTACTAACTCACTACTACCCAGCAAACCACCAAACATACCACTTACTCCTACCAAACTCACACATCTTTTCACTGGTGCATTGCATTGCTGGCAAAACTCAAACTCACAAACCCTACTATTTCTCCTGCCTGTTCCACACCACACATCTACATCTCTCGTGTGATCTCAAGTGTTGCATCCAAAACTGGAAGAGCAATGCAAAGTGACCACAACTCCTCAACCCATCCTTTTAATTACACATTCCCACTTCAATTTCACAAATGGGGTGAAATGAAAACACACGGAAACTTATTATTACCTGCTAAATTACGAACATCGGAGCACTGGACTGCATACAATCCTCCATCACTCACTCACTTTACTTCTCAACATTACACGTGCAATCGATAAAAACAACCAAATCCATTGCCACTCGTATTCATGGCGAGAAAAGTGGATCAGGCTTTTGAAAAACATGAAATAAATTGAGAAATGATGAGGGATGCTCCAGATATTATCTAAACGAATTAAGTAAATGATGCAGTAGAGCCTTTAGGCTAGTACACCTCAGTGGAACCACTGGAACCATATAATACTTTAATTAATCTTGAGAATTACGATTGCAATCATTTCAATAATTGTTAAGACTTACCAGGCGTAATAAAAATCGACTACCCACATATCAAGAGTCAAGAGGTACATACCTCTTGACTCTTGCTACTCTATAGCTGACTGCTGCAACATGGCATATCATTATTATGTTGGTTATATTGATAACAATTGCATTTCTATTTATGTAAACACGTAAATCTATATACATGCTTGTCATTTGAAATTTATGAACTTTTCATTACAAATATCCTATTCTTCACTTCCATCAGATGTATTGCTACTATTGTTGGCCACAGTTACAATCTTAAGGTCATGCCCCTTTAGTTCGATCAAACTATTCTTACTTTTAATAGTGAAATTATTTCACCTCCATAAACTTTTAATTACAAAAGTATTTGGCTACAGTTTATGTGGGCAATTGTAATTGAAAGTTTGTCAACGGTATAAGCACTTTGAGTGTCTACATTGAATAGTCTCATTATACATAGGTAATCGTATAACGATCTAAGTTGCTTTATTTCCCATTTACGCACAAAGACCACTTTGATTTGGTAGAATGGTATATTTTTGTAACATGTTCGCTTAGTACTCAGTCTGGCAGTGAAACCTCAATCATGACTTAAGTCTGTATATAAGCTATGCGTACGTGTAAGCAAAGCAGTAATCCATAAATCTTAAGCGTCCTTTCCTTTATGGTTACCATTATAATAGCAGAGGACTAATTTATGTCTTTTTCTACTATTCTATTCTGTATATTTATACGTTGTGTTATAATATAGGTATATATATAGGATCGATTTCCTGAATACAATAGTAACATACGACTAGGATTTGCTACATGGCAAAAATTACCCTTCTGCGATTTAACTGATTCATGAAAATCCCTTCACCACAATAACACTTGGAACGCGAGGGTTCAAAGTAAATAGATCGAAACGTATACGACTTATCAACATGGATTTTCGAATACTCCAAAGCAATTCCTGTTCTTTCCATGCATACGGCAATTATTTATTCATCTTGTTTCCTTCGATCTATTAGTATTCATAGCTTAAGTACTAGAATTTAAAAATTCAAGTGTCGAACTTCAAATGTTTGCTTATTGACTGTGAAAAGGAGGAGATGGAGACAGAAAACCAGCATAACAACATGCTGTCTCTACCACTACTGGCGAATACTGATTGACTACTCCGCTGACATTTTTATCGTTTATTTATTCGCTCAGCTTGTTGACATCTAAGTTAAGTACATGTGGCCCTATTTCCACATGTGCCAACATCTATTCCAAAGCTATGGACATTTTTTGCTTTACGAGAAAACGTACGCAAACCTAGAAATTGTTTCGTTCAATTCTCTGAACATAAACACTGAAATGTTAAAGATAATCTGAGAAGTCCGGAAAATTAACTCTCATTTTATTGCCTTATTCTGATAGATCTACGAAAAGACACCTATCTGTCCTTTAAAACTTAAGAAATGAGTCCATACTCACAGGTGAAGATGAAATTGAGTATTTACTTTAATGAATAAAGATTAAGCAATTTAAACTTTTTTCTTCCAAACTGTCACTCTACAGAATAGTTCAGTGTAAACAGAAATGATAGTTGATTTGGTACATTTATTATATGAAGTAACAATTTCTTAGTATGCACACAAGTTAGCTTACTTATCTGCATACAAATATTCACATTTGTATTTAATGTTGAACCATTTGTCACTACATGTAATTGTAATCGTAAAGACGGTTGTTAAATCAAAATCTCTTATGTTCCATTGACCATCCTATCCATGCTACCATTAATTAATCTTCCTTCTTTATAAGAATGAAGTATACATCTTACGTAAATAACGTAGACAGTCGTGAATATTTCTAAAATTGAAACTGACATTGAATAACTAAGCAAAGATTATCCACAAAATTTAATGCAAATTCTTAAGCAATTAGCATTCAGTCTTGACACAGGTATGTACAATATGTACATACCGGTAACATTGCAGGATGCAGGTATTTGAATTCAGGAAAATTACTTGAATTGCGTGTTCTCATGCAGTCCAAGTAATTTTTAGTTATCAAATATTTTCACGTTTTCCGACAAGAAGAACAAGTGTATGTAATAAATCGCGGGGGATAAAACTCCCATAACCTTCCACAATAGAGAACAGTATGAGTATGTACAGTAAAGATCAGTTGACGCGGTTTACAACTACCTATCGCATTTTTGACCTTTTGGTTTTAAGAAATGTCTGTCTGTATTTTACAAATTTACAGCCGTAATAAAATGACTAATAATATATCCTACATAATACTTTGTAGAAATGGGGAAAATAATAATAATTAATCGTATATAATTTAAAGTGACAATGAGACCAAAACAAATGTGGACCTATAGAAGTCATTTTGAGTTACCTTACATAAAATAATGTAGATATTTATGAGTGATGAGAGGCAATAACGGAAAAGAATGGCATTCTTGATGTTTTTATTCATTTGCTGAATATGAATTTTGTTTTTAATGCCATAATATTCACATTGAGTAGTTAATTTACTTACGCCTAGCTATTTAATGCAGTTAAGTAGGTTTTTGAAGTGTTATACGTTCAGCACGGTAGGAAAAGAAGGATTTTTAAACCAGTAAACATAACACCACAACAGAAAGCAAAATAGCATAAAGAAGGAAGACCTATCTTGAAAAAAGGGTATGCAATAACAATAATAATAACACTAATATTTAACTGCAGCGACAAATTGCTTCAACTGACAGAAATGATCTTCATCCTCCAAACTCACACATTTGCATCTTTCGCAAATTATGATGATGCAGTACTCTACTCTTACACACTCCTATCTCTGCTTGAATTTATTTAAATGTTTACTCACTTGCCAAAAACCCCTTGGCAAAAGCTTGCCTTTTTCAACTAGACGACAACATTAACATACCCACATGAACCTGAATTCAAGTATGCATATACACATACTCACATTCGTGCTACCTTTCTCACAAACACCACATAAGCAGTCAAACCAAAAATTCCTCACTCTTTAACAGCTATAAAATACTCTAAAAAAATTACGTACTATCTACCAACCGCATATTCTAACCAACAGCCCTCCTAGGAAACTCTATGCAAGAATGTCGCATATCATTTATCTACAACAGAAATGTATTCGTCCAAACAGAGATAAATATTCTTAATTTACAAAGAAATCTTATTCTCATTTACGCTAATAGTAACCCGACAAACGCATGTGATATTTTATATATATGGACGTAACTACGGAGGTTATAATCTACTCTTTATGACACAGTATTTTTTTATTATTTCTAAACTTTGGTTTGACCAACGTAATAGAACTACTATGAGAATATAAAATTCACAAATTAAAAATGAAAAACAAAAGTACTTAAGTAAAGGTGCAATAACAATTAGGTATATAGAATAGTTGTAAAAGTATCAAACCTGCATATACGGTACTCATGTTGTTGGGTATTGGAGAAAGTTCCACATGTTAACGTTAACCGCTCTTATTCTGTATACTATAAGGAGCCTAAGTCCACTCTTCAAAAGAATATAAAATACTTTCTCTTAAACAGGAGGAAAACAGGGAAGTGTTGTGTAAATTGAGTTGAACGTAAAATGGTATTGAATGTGGTAACTTGACATTCACAGTCAATCGTAGATAGAATGACAGTTGTTACTCACTTGACTGAACTTTCACAAATTGAAAACAGGAGAGAGAAGTATTATTGTAATATAATGTGCACGTACACGGTATATTTGAGTTTATTGCTTTCTTTCAATGTAAAAGGCCGTATGTGAAAGTACTACATAAGTAAGTACGGATAATACTGCTATCTACTCTTCACCAACTCACATCTTGACTATTTACTGTAGGTTATGTCTATCCAAAAGTATAATATCTCTCCGTAGTGTAGTGCGTACTTCACTTATACAGTGACACTATCCACCACAGAACACACGTTTTCCAATAGCTACATTTAAGTTAGTAAAGAACTGGATCCTTTTGTCAGTAACATTATCCAAGAGAAAGACTAGTAGAAATAAAAGGAGAAAAGACTGGGAAATCGTCCATCATCACAAAAACAGCCGATAACTTGAATTGACCTTCATCCCGAGATGGCTCTTCCCCCACCATGTCATTTTCTGCGCCAGCCTCTCTTCTTTCACCGAAACCACCCGAAGAAAACTCAGTCTATCTGAATCCCAATCCAAATACATACGTATCTTTTGCTGTGTCTGTTATTATTATTTTCTACATACAATGAGATATCCTTATTTTATAGCACTAATTTCTCTTCGAAATAGTACAGTCTTGGATATACAAAGTAATAGATTCACCATACGAAAAAAACAGGAGCAAAAACAAACTATAGGTGGGCTAATGCCTTACAAGGAATCAAAAAATTCCAAATTAGCATTTTGCCTCTGGAGACAAGGAAGGGGGATAGGGATACAACTTTATTAAAACTAATTAATTGAGTCTTAAGACAAAAAACACTTGCTTTTTACTAAGAAGGTAGTTTTATGCAAATTAGGAAGGTCTCTTTACATCTTAATTCATTGCTTGACCCACCTGTGAATAGTTTCAAGGAGGGCGATTTTAATACTCATACTTAACTCATAAGTAAACAGGCAGCCTTCTAATATCAAAATCTGATGTTTCCCACCAAGATATTCCTTTACATCTAAATTTGCCATGTTTTTACTTGTAGGTCCCTTGTCATAACAAGATAAAGCATAATACTCTCTTATGTGAGTGTTTATCATTAGTGTAATATATCAAGTCTGTAATTATTTTTCTTGCTAAAAACTATTGATTAACGTAATTACCTGTAGGTACACAGAAGAGGCAATTACTTTTTTGAGTTTCATGTGTGCACACTACACTGGGCTAATAATGTACGTAATAATAAATATGAGACTAACTTTGCCAACTACTTCATCACCAATCAGATACACCTTGTTTACTTAATCCTTAATCAGTGAAATAACATGAGAATTTCTGGAATTAGTCAACAGCCTAATATTATGTTCGGATAACTATATGCACTGCTTATTGTCTTAATTTTGTATTCTTGTGATTATGATGTATTAATTAAGAGAAAAAATCTGTGTAGTAATTACACATCTTAAGAATACAGAATGCTTTGAGAAATTATTCTTATTAGTCACCTGACATTTTGGCAACTATTTGCTTATAATTGGGCTTGAGACATTGTTCGTCTGGCCTGAATTGTTAAAATAAAGCTACAATTTCAAGCTAATTTCAAACAAGAGTTGTGCCATAAATAAAGTTTCAGACCCTTCATGTTTCATTTAATAAAGATTGTGAAATCTTAATTTGAACTCTGTAAAATCAAGAATAGTAGCAATACTGCAATTGAACACACAAATTACTTGACATCGTGTGTATTTCAACACAAAAATTAGCAACCTAGATACATACTCGTATGTTCAGGGTTTATAAGTTAGCAAATGAAAACAGCAATATATAAAGTATAAAAGTGGATATTAATTGGGGGAAACAAAATGAAAGGTGAGTCAGAACTGCCCTGACTGTTAGCATTAAGATGCTATAAAATACCTTCAGATGATATGATATAAGTAATCAGTGCAGCATTCTTTCTCCTTTTACAAACGAATAGTGGCATAGACCGCATAAAAGTCTAAAGTACCTAAAAACGACTACTTATCTATGTTCACATACCTGAGCTACGGTAAATGAGCAGCTGACGTCAATAACACAACAATCTTTGTTTTATTTCAAACTACAAACTTGCAAAGAATCTTATTTGTTGTACTGAACGGGTACAAATTACTTGTTTTTCTTTTAACTGTGCAATAAAAATCAAATAAAATAATAATTTTGCTAAAACTTCCCAGAAAACCTTATCTGTCAAAGAATTTTTATTTAAAAAGAAAAATCAAATACTACGAACAATCATTATAGATCTATTATCACCAGCTTGCACCAACTGTCAAGAAGACTCACATATTATGTGATCATTTCTAAATTACCTCATATTCTAGGAATTAGGGAGTTGTGACATGGAACAAAGGCTAATGTCGCACTGACCATGTCATGTGGTTTCTTCATGGTACATAAAAATGTGTAATACCATTAATTACCCAAATATGTAGCAATTACAAATAACATTACTACTACATCAGGTACCTATGTATTTGCAAAATATAATTTTGTTTTTTATGCAGTAAAAATGGAAGACCGCGGTAGAATTAGGAGGACAAAAAGGATAGAAGGTTAATTAACATAGACAAGTACCACTAGAAACTCTCGGAAGACACTATAAGACACTTCATTTGGAAATTGATACTAATAAAGAGGTAGTTAGATGTGTGTCGGGCTGATATGAGTAGTATATGGTATCAAGTAACCTTGAGTATTAACAAATATCTCATCAAGTGTAATTACGTTAAGATATTTGAGTTGGCTGGTTTAGTATATGGAGGGAACTGCTATCACCTGCAAACTGGAATAGATCAGTACAACAAACTATAGAACATTTTAATAGCTTCTCAGCTGTAGCATGTAAGTTTATGAGAAAGAAGGATTCCGTGTGCAGATATAGAGAACTGCTAATACCAGGGAAATCAGGTTTGTCATCTCATCTTATCTCATCTGCTTAGCTTAGCTCATCACCATCAGAGCAGAGCAGCCGACTGAGCTTTATAGCTCTTTCTTATCTTACAACACTCACTAAGTCAGTCAATTGCAGCCAGTAGTCGTCCCGTCAGACTCCTCTTTCCTATCAAAACTTGAAGAATGGGAAAGTTGTTCTCCTATCATAAAGACCTATCTACATTTGCTTTACTTCTTTTCGACTTTACACTTACACACAACTATTTTATGCAGCACTATTTTATGCATGTTTACTTTTCCATGAATACGTCTCGCTAATAAACAAAGCTTAACTAACCAACGTGCATAATCACACAACTACATACGACACAACAACATCCAGTAATAAGTGTATTCGACTCAACTTAAATATCCTCTCACTGATTGCTACTTACTCTTCACTTCTACTACTTATTAAATAATAGATAGCCTATAATACGGCTAAGTATGTAAATACATAGCATGTCTATTCTATATAACTTATCAGTATTAATGCACATAAGGTACCAGAAAAGTAATAGTGAGCATAGCAATTCTGGACTAGTACAATAAACGGATGCTGTTCAAACTCCAGGGCGCACTCACGATCAGCTCATGGATCGTATCCTATGGATTCACTTATTGCTTTTCAACTGACTTACCTTTTATGCTTTTGACTTTAATTTCACATTCTATTAATTCATTACAGTTTGCATGCAATGTATTTACCTCTGTGAAGGATTGTTATTAACAGATTTTCGCAAAAGGATCATAAAAATTTTCCTTACGCCGCAGTCAAGACTGGCAAGCTAATTGCGCTTGACTATTAAATACAATGGATTATAACAACAATCTGTTAAATTTCAGATCATGTGCGTGTGCGTGTTCAGATCCAATTCTTATTAACTTTAATTCATATCATACCCAACTTGAAAATTCTTTTCAATACACCTCTTCTAGTAAACAGAGTAAACACACCATAAAAGCTATACCTAATTTAAAATTTGCCGTAGATACCATATTAAGTCACTCGGACTGTATATGATCTCGCATCTTTTTTACGAAGCCGGATTTAGGGATTTATCAACTATGTCAAATTATAACAATAAAGCATGAATAAATGACTTTATAATGATCTACTGTAGCAAAGAATTAAGCCAAATATTTCATTCATAGTAAAATTATCATGCAGCAGAATAAAATCCGATTTAGTCATGCATCGCTACCAAATCCTTATTTTTCATTTCTGAGGAGCCCGAATGGATTCATCGGTACATTTTAATTGCATTAAATTCTAAATCACGATACGAGTTAAAGCAGTGTTTACGGTACTAGAACGCAGAATTTTAATACCAACTTTTGTATAGAAGCAACTAAAATGAAGCACTGCCTTATTATCTGTATGGCAAAGTCTCCCATGTGTAGGTAGTAGATATATTAAAGTTAATATAGGTATTCAAATAGCAATAATAGAGGATTAAATTTCACCATTACGCAATAACGAATATAGGAATATTAGGTGAATTAGAGTGTTATTTAGGTATCTATTAAATATGGGGTTTTGATTCGCTATAGGGTGAGGAGAGAGATACGTTTACGACGTATAGGACTGCAGACAATAATAGCAAGTAGGTATAGTTGGCTGTATTTATACTTAGAAACTACCTAAAGCTGATTGCTGAACTAACCTCGTCAATATGTTCTCCAACGTTCATAGTCTGGTAGATAACATTAAAGTAAGTGTTCTGGATTCTCATCGAAACCATTTATTTTCCTCCGTGTGTATTTACATGAGGACTGGACTGGGTACAAGTACCTAAAGAACTGAAACTGGTGGGGAATAGAAAACTTGTCTTAGCAAACAAGTAAAGTAAAAGTGTGGCTTTAGCTCCTCTACTCATTATCTTTGCATCAGTTTCAGTTAGTATCCGTGGCACTTACTTAAACCATTTACTTGCAAATTGGCAAAAAATATCATCTTAAGCTGTTACTATTTGCCAGCTGGAGCTATACTATATTATTATTATCGTTATTGGGAAAAGACTGACTTGTTTAAATTAAAAATACCTGGCTATTATTCCCTTTCCAGTCTCTTTCAGTCCATTTACCACTTATTGTTAGATAAAGAGCACAAATAATTCATTAACCTGCTATATTTCATACGAACCAACAACCTAGGAGAGAAAAGGTGCCATCTTATTCTCTCCTTGTCGTCTTTTTCAACGTTTTACAATCTAGAAGCCATTTTGCATCTGTTTTTCTTTGTTATTGCTACTATTTCGCCACATATCTTTGCTTATCTGGCAGCAATCAATTGCTTACCTAATCCAATGTTCAACCTGGTGATTTAGTAGTCTCAGTGCTCTTAATAGACAGATTCTGCACTTATGCAAATGTTCCGTCTAAGTTGTGCTATTCTCTCATTTTGCCATCTGTGTCCCCATAAAGTATTTACAGTTAGCCTTCAGTGTATATCTCTGGTTGTCAACAACTAAACAGCAAATACATTTCTACTAATCCTACGCTACTGTCGTCGTTATCTTGTCCTACTGCTTGAATCTCTTTACTTGACTTAGCATCAATATGCGGCATAAGTTGGTTTGTTTTATTACCCCATTCAACGCTCTAATAATTCTCAAATGTCTTTCTTCTCAAACCGTAGCGGACAGGGCCGTTTTGCTTTCGACAGCCATTTTCTCACGTTTTTGCCAGTAGCCATCAACCAACTAATAAAGTCTGCATGTATGTGCCACTGAGATTTAAGACTTGAATGAATCGAAGAGCTACTCAAGTGAAGAACGATACCTCATTATTATCTTTCCCCACTTACCATTAACTATACGGTAGCCGGTAACCAAACCTAATACATTCGCAACTCTTAAGCCTTTCTATCACCATTTTAACTAACCATACCAAATCATGATGTTTTACGACTTACAGATTATCAAAAGAATCCCTTTGAACTCTATGCGTAAGTAATGATAATATACACATCATTTGATTTTTAGGAGTTTTAACACACATCTCAATATCTTATGTAGCTACGTGCTATTCAATTGACACACAAGTGCCAACGAAAATGCTAACTAGCCAACTATCTACCTATTTACCATACACAACCAAAACGGCGTGTGATGACCACTAATGCATGATCAATACATTGACTTAAAATGCAACAAGATTCTTCCCCTACCGAAGTACAGCTATGATTACCTGAATTTTATGTCACTGTTAGTATATTATTCTAAAGACTGACCAGAATGTATTTTCTGACGTGACAAAACGATAAATTGCATGATTGTAGTATAAAATGTATCTTTCCTCAGAAAAAGGAGTAAGTGCCGATAAGTCTATTACTTTATATACTAAAGTACACCAGTATAAAAGTAACAGATGCACAAGAGGTGATTATATAACATGAACTAGAATTCTGAAAGCCGACATAGACACTCCTACGACAGCCTATTTCTACAGAACAACTACCTG
Source organism: Tomocerus maximus (assembly GCA_019776445.1). Taxonomy (NCBI): domain Eukaryota; kingdom Metazoa; phylum Arthropoda; class Collembola; order Entomobryomorpha; family Tomoceridae; genus Tomocerus; species Tomocerus maximus. The sequence continues at coordinate 5,993 of JABASH010001487.1, read as the reverse complement.
GCAGCAAATTCGTTTCTAGATTTCCAAGTTTATAACTCATTATCATTTTGCTCCAGTTACCACACCACTAATGCACATCTCTAACCGACCATTGAAGTAATATAAGAAAAACTAACATCGCATAGCGGCTACTATATGTAAAAGTAACTAGTATGTAGCAAGATTGATTTATGATTTAGTCGTATTGCATCAGTGGCTGTGATAAACTGTGCTTCGGCATAATAATATAATTACTTGGTTTGTCTAGTAAAGTAAGACTTCTAAAAGGGATATAGAGAATAGCACGTTATTATAGGCGTCATAAATACATAATGACTTAGAAGAAACAGAAGTTAAACCAGAAGCTTTTGAAAAGTATAGTATGCTAATTGCCCCTCGGTGAGCAAACAGGAATTTTTTCCTCTCGCGGCCAAAAGTGCACAGTAGCAAATTTCTCGAGGCTTTCTAATATTTATTTCGTAGGGGCTATTAACAAACTGCTAATAACGTATAAGCCATGATAATGGACTCAACCTATCCGCAAATGCAGGGCTTTATTGTTAGATTACGCAGGTTTAGGTTGGATTTATGCCTAAATTTTTTACCACAGGTGTAAACATTGTAATTAAGCAGTACATTCTAATTCTCATTGTTACATTGCATAAGGGCTCTTCACTCACATTAAACACTAGCCAACTGTGATGTGATGAGCGAGAGAAGGATGTGAACATTATGCATTTTTTATACAAACTTTGCTAAATGCCACTGTCAAATACATACAAACGAGTACAAGTTAAACAAATGGAATAAAAAGAATAGACAAGTTTAACTGCTGCAAAAGATCCCATAACTTCAAAGTACTAAATAAGAATAGGAGCCGAGGGACGGGACAAGTAAGACAGAACCACCCAGTTAGACACTCTTAAAATTTGCTACATGGTTCTATATTCCAGATTCACTAGACAAGCCAGTCCATTGCCACACTAGGTCGGTTGTCGGTTCACCGACTGACCGGTAAATAATACGCCTTTTTGTGAAACTATTGTGACGTAATGATACTGTACACCTTTGCTTTGTTTTAAATGGCTAGTAAAGGTAGGGAGTCCCACACAGTGTACTCTAGTCTATAATATTATCGTTCTCAACTGCTGGAGTGGAAACCGAAGCTATACTGGATGACAAAACAAGCAATAAAAATCTCATTTCTGTTTTAATGTACTCCAGCTTTGTCAGTTGCCAGAACATTACAATGTAGTAGTGCAAAAGTATAGTAGGGAGTAGTTATACAGCATTTGCCATCCTTCTAGTTTATGCCTTGTCTCGGGAAATTGTAATAGTAGCCATGAATGTATATCTACTCGTTAAGATGCTCAATACAGTGCATAATGGATACTTATATGAGGTAACAATAAACACTAAACTAGTTTACTTTGGTTAGCTAAACCGAAAAAGAGAGGAAAAAATCCATGGGTTGACTTTGATCTTGGAGTATGCGTTGGTTCTGTTTTATATCTGATGTAGTTTAATAAGTACCTAAAGTTAAAAGGAATATATAATCTATGAATGTACAGAGCTAGTAGTACATCTGACCAGAAACAGATACTCCTCGGTCGGAATGTTTACTCTGTCTCTCTAAGTACACACATGCATAAGTTTAGTACTCAGTTGACAAAAAATCTCATAAAAGTCAAGACTTAGTATTCTCATAGCTAGTTTTCAAGTGGCTCCTTCAAATTCATTTGAGATTAGTGCACAGGAGGTAATATTATTATAATTAACAGGATGAACTTTGGATGTACACGCTGCTGGACTTCGTTACTCAACTATGTTCCTACAGATCTACTAAATTATAATATTGGAGAGAAATGCAGCTCAAACTAAGTCGGGCTTACGTACTAAACCAGAGGTTTGCTATAATGGCCTGAGGTAGGCATAAAAAAGTGTGTTTGTAATGCGTCCCTCCATTATTACCGATACCAGTTGCATTTCCTAAATGATTTTCGTTTAGTAAATATATGTGTTTTCCTTCGCAAAGGGAAAGACACAAATGAGAAGTGAAGTGAATGTATCTCTGCTCACAGAATAAATATTAATAATGAGGAAAGAGTCTAGGCGGAAAAGGTTGTCAGAAAGAGAGTACCTAATCTAGTTTATCACTTCATAAGAAAGCTCATTCTACTGCCCTTTCTTATACACTTCTTTCTCTCGCTCTCCCACTCAGACCAACTCACATCTGTCATCTACTCTGATATAGTTCACATTATTAAACTATCATGTAAATAACTATCTTTTGTGTTAACGTAATCTGTATGCAAGACTCAACCTAAATCCTTTCAACTCAAACCACATAAACTTTATTGCATACACTTCCACTACAAATACTCATCTTTTCAATTTTCTACTAGTTTCCACTTTTCAGCTTCTGTTCTACTATTTCCACCATTACTACACTTACTACAACTCATACTCACCTTTAGCATACACATACTCACCACTACAAACATTACTACTCAAACTTGTACCTTTTAAGCTAATGACTGGAAATGTAAAGCTGTTTTAATTAAATGTTACTACTTTTGTGGATTGGGTACTTAGCATAATACATTTTTCTTGATACTTTTATTACACCCCTGTTCTGTACAACTTTCCAAGTTGCCAGAATTTTGAATCTGGGAGGCCGTCTCAACATCAAATGCACAGAAAATTACAAGAAATATACTCAATATAACATCAACTTCGAATTTCTAACGTCTCTCATGCTGTATTCGCATTTTTGTTTTTAAGCTCTCTACTTGACAGTGCCACTACGACTACATTAACCTGAAAATATAATTAGCTGTTACAAGAGTGCTTATTAAATGTGGCTGCATTAACTTTGACTAAACGCAATTACTGTTCAAATCCAAATGAAGCAATAGCACACTATTGTGGAGATAAGAATTCAAGATTGTTGTTTGGTATTGAAAGAATAATTTGTAGTCACATATGTTTGAAGCCAAAAAAAGGGAAATCACAAAGTAACCCTGTTTAAGCGTGTGGAGCAATTAATTTCATTTGTTATCACTTTGTTCATCCTCCTAGGAGCAATTGGCAGTGTACTTGCTGAATTCATTTTTGCACAAGAAGGTAATTAATCATCGTCTGAGTGTAAAAAATGAGCAACCCACGCTTGGAGGATATTGCGTATGTAACTCATGAATTTGGAGGAAATGGTACCAAAGCGGTATTACACAATCGAAATAAAATGAAACTTTTCCGCGTAAACATTGACAAGAGCAATCATATAAAAAAGGATTGCACTTGGCAAATAATATTGTTTGGAAAGAATTCCTTTTACTGTTGAAGTACTAACTACTAAACGTGTCCAGGGATTTCCAATGCTAATTAAGTGGCAAATGTGTACGTCACGATAGTTTGTATATGGAAATATGATTCTTCGGTGCTGGCACTGACATGACATGGTCAAGGACATAATAGGCCACCTTGGATTGATGTGGTGATCATTTCCACATGAGAGTGTTGTGTGGTGTACTTACTTACATTTAGTGTAATGCAGGATCATAATGATACAACTTACTTTGTTAAGTAAGTTCTTGTAGGTAGGTCTCCATTTTTGCTTGGTATCCATCTCTCTCTCTCTAAACAAGTCTCTGGTAAGTGCTAGATTACATGACTTACATTTTAATAAGGAGGATATAGCAAAACATTCAGGGTTGTCTCAAACTTTTACCGACCTGTTTGGAATGAGATATGATAATCATTATTTTTGAGTACCTTTTCACACACCTACTAGTCGTTGTTGCATGTACAGATACAAATATCGCGATAATGCTTGCATTGGTAAGTCAGTTGCAAATAAAAATATAGACCTAACAACACACACCACATGATATCCTTATAAGTATACGTAATATATTACCAGATTGCCTTCTTACGTCTATTTTCCAACCAATGCAATGCAATTCTTTAATCTTATCGTAATTCAGATTGCAATAGTACATAGAGTAGGTACACATACTCATTATACTATATGATATAATGCCCATGCATAAGTGTTCTAGATCATAGTCTGTAAAAAGTAATTCAGTAAATGACAATTCATTTTTTTGGCTTAAGCTACCAAGGAAAGTGGCTACATTTTCAATTGCATTATCTCTTTATAGAATAATAACTAAGAAACTAATAAAAAGTCTAGAGGAGAGATACTACTAGGAGATTAGCATGAGAACGAGACTAATGCAGTTTGAACTCTGTGTGTGTTTTCCTCAGTCCGACAGAATAGTAGCTACTGAAGAACTCTTCTTGACAACACTTTACATGCACACACAACTGGAGCTATAGAGTCAGAGCCAGACTGTAATAAAATGATCAAAGATCGAACACATTACTTACATCTTATCAACATTAAATTGTTACATTTACATTAGGCCGGCAGAAGGATACATTAAAGCATTTCATTTCACTATGAATGACAGCTCATGCACGTTAATGTTAATCATTTATTATTTTCATGTTTTTTTACCCTAAGTAAGCATGAGAATGAGACACCAACACAGCAAGGTAAGTAAAATAATATAATGACGTCCTTACTCTCAGCTATTAGTTAAGGGCTAGTGCTACATTGCACTAGTGCCCACTCTCCCCATGCTATATGCACACTGTTTATGATGATAGTGGCTCACTGAGGATGTACATATAGGAACCAAAACACAAACAGTCCTATTTGAAACTCGGTGAGACGAATAGACTTCAGTTTAGTTCAGACAGCACAGAAACCAACTCTTCATTTCAAGTCTTTTACTTAACCTAACCTGCAGCGAACAAGAAAAACGGAACAAAAACAAATTGCATGACCTCCTTCATCTAGACTCTTTTTCATCTCTCTTTTTTCTCAACTACCATCCATCAAAGACACCATCTCCATTAGTTATGATGCTTTAGAATTTAATTCCTTTCTGGACAAGTAAAAGTTAAGTGAATGTCATATTTTAAGTGCACATACACATTATAACACACAGCAATCCCATATTTTATATATCTGATGATTTAGGAAAAATTTAATAATCGTGATGAACAATGAAATGATACTAGACTTGCAGTGCTAGAAACCAATACAAAAAACATCACACACACACCAAGCACTCCCTGTACTTTTCCTTGTAGTATTACCTACGATTGTTATAGCACTAATTGCATACAAGATAATTGATGCGATTTTCAACACTACTTGTTCAGCATAACAATGACATTTTTTATTTATTGCTCATATCTGTGCACACTGTCTGAATTTTTCCATAGATATGACTTCTATATCTTCCTATAGGTTCTTAGAGAAAGTATAGCTAATGGAGGACTGGGGACAGTGGACAGTGAATATAGTTATAATAATTACGCATTAGTATCAACACTAATAAGATTAAGAAAAACTACAGCACCCAATGTTCTGTACAATCATAATAATATGTATTATATAATATTCTTATTAAATATTACTTAGTACTAGGAAGCTGTAGAATGTCGAAGGTTTATAATTTATCAAACACAGTGGAAACATCTTAATGAAGGAAGTCGTGCTGTACTGTAGAACACTGAATTTTATTCAAGGGTGTGTGAAAAATCTAATTAGAATGACCTTATCAAACAAATTGATCCATTATGCATTTTGATTTTATCTATTGTCTGATTGTCTCACTAGTCACCACAGAACTATTGTATTAGGATATCGCTTTGCACGCTCCCCAACATACATCATGCAAAAATGCAAATTACACACAGAACAAACTACTAAATAATAATCGCGCAGATTTTGGTGTATATATATTTTCAGAAAACACTCTGGAGCAATAGACCAACAACTATATCCAACTCATTTCTTTTTACAGGTAGGCTATAGGTGGTAGCTTTAGCTTGTCTGAACACTTATGAACATGATGAATTACGAATTCACATGAGTACACAGAGTTATGAATCGTGTATCATCTACTAATGACACTTCTTATAGTCTGTATTTCATT